>QLPN01002113.1:0-11842 GCA_003314395.1 Albatrellus ellisii | reverse complement strand
CTTGGTCTTAGAGTTTCACAGATATTGACATCATTTGCAATGGACTACAACTTCGGGTTCACTGACAATTCGACAACCACAGATTCGCCCTGGGACGACAACCCCGTCTCTGCAACCCAGCCTGAAGAGGTAGAATGGGCCAAGCTCTCATCAGACTTTACAAACGTACGCCATGGATGTGTGTTTTCCTCGCGACCATCTAATCCTCACCACACAAATCGGCTTGGCAGGCGGGGTACCGAGAGGGGATTACTGCAGGCAAGGAGGCTGCGCTGCAGGAGGGCTTCGACACCGGATTTGCGCAGATCGGCGCGCCGCTTGGCCGCGAGCTTGGTCTGCTGCGCGGGCTCGCGTCCGCACTGCAGTCGTACCTCACCACGCTTCCTCCGTCAGAGGCACCCCCGGCACACGCGGACGAGGCGCGACACGTTGCAACGCGGTTGGGTGAGGTGCGGTTCTCGGACATCGCGCCGCGCGACCTCGAGGCGGAACAGCATGGGCGGGAGCATCTCGAGACGTATGGCGAGGAGGTGGATGAGAACGAGGAGGTGGCGGAGCGCAGACGTGTAGAGCAGCTTGAGGATATGATGGGCCAGCTAACGGCGGGAAGCGCGGCGGGTAGTGTTGCGGGCAGTGGGAGCAGGCCTGATATGGAGGAGGTAAGACGATTGAAGCAGCGGCTGGAAGCGCTATGCGTTGCTGTTGGCTTAGACGTCCAAGTGTAAAGCACCACATGTTATTTCCGGCAGTCTCGAGCCTTTACGCGAATGGATTCCGATAGGGGCTTTTGTATGGGGGTAGCCCATTTCCCTATCATTAAAGATACTCTAGACCTCTACCGTTCCATTGACATAACCTAATTTCATCAGGCAGTGGAGCATGCTTGCCCCGTATAGAGTCCGGAAGGATCTAACGCTATGTGAAACTGGCTAGTTGACGTTAAGTGGGGTGTAGCTGAAACGCGTGATTAGTGTCACGTGTCGAGCGATTGTTTTCCCCACAATGATCAAACCAGGGATCTCCCAGCCGTTATGCCGCCGACCGTGCAGTACCATTGCCCATGCTTTTCCTCGCCTTCATTGCTTCCGCCACCGCATTTAGCATCCTCATCTTATCATTTCCATCCACTCCATGAGCTATTTTTCTGCGAGGAGTGCGATGCAGTCAGATGCAATCGCTGTGTCTCCGTTGAAGTCAGTGGTTACTACTGCCCAAATTGTCTATTCGAGGTCCCGAGTGCCAGTGTGCGCGCAGAGAAGAACAGGTATGTAGCGTCGTTTCTCTTCGTGTCCTCAGACCGCACAAAACCCTGGCAGATGCGCACGCAATTGCTTCATGTGCCCTATATGCCGGAATACCCTTTCGGTCGTGCCATCCGACCCACCCGACGTGGACGATGGGCGATTATCAACAGCACCTGTTAATTCTGTCGGCGAGCCGCCCTTCTTCCTCTATTGCAACCACTGCAGGTGGGACTCGGCAGAGGTCGACATTACTTTCGAGAAGCCGACTGGTCTTGCCGGTAAGCCTCATTCACTTGAGCGTATCTGCCTCATCTCATCTGGCCCCAGCGCAATTGCAGAAGTACGAAGACTCTGCTCCCGACTCCCTTGAATTCGAACGCCTGAAAGAACACTTTGAACCATTCATACGTGCATCCTCCTCCTCCGCCCTGCCGCCGACGGCCTCACACTCACACCATACCCACGTCAACCCCATCACAGCAGCCGCATCCTCCGCCCTCGCGCGTGACATTCCCGGCGTTGTGAAGTACACGCCGCATCATGCGCCCCGCGCTGCGCGCCCAGGACGCGACAATGGCCCGCGTGACGAGATGTCCGAGTATCGCAGCCGGGTCGAGGTCGGCGCAGGCGCACACGCGAGTGGGTCAGGCGGAGATGTAGACGTCGAGTTCATGCGACGCATAGAGTCTATCAGTGAGGTTGCGTCGCTCGAGCAGCGGTGGGTGAACAGCTGGGCGACATCTTTGCATACGAGGTGCGTACTCCCGCCCTCTTCCCCGCTTACGCACAGTGCAGACCATCCGGGGGCTCCCGCGACCACAGAGACTTGAAGCCCCTGCGCATCCCGCTCCACTCGAAGAAATCGAAGCGCTGTCCCGCGTGCCGGCACATTCTCATCAAGCCAGAGCAGAAGGCGCAGTCCGTACGATACAAAATCAAGCTCGTCGCCGCGAACTACCTCCCTGCGATCACTGTAATGTTGCCTCACTTAGCGGATGTCGCGCGTCGGGCGACGACAGGACGCGCTGGCGCGCCGGCAGCGGCAGCGGGGAGCGAGGACGCCGGCGGCGACATGCAAGCAGGGAAGACGTATCCGTTTCACATGGCACTGACAAACCCGCTGTATGATCCAATACAAGTTCGTCTTTCGGTCCAGCGACAGATACCCCCCGCCGCCCTCGCATCCGGCCCCCCCGGAGCCGCGACCAGCGGTCCACCGGAAAAGTCGCGCCGTCCGCCTTTTGCGGTGTCGCTTCCATCTTCAGCATTTCCGATCGCGGCATTCGCAGAGGCGTGGGAGTATGACGATGACGAGGACATGTTTGGCGTTGACGACGACGAGTTTGGGGTTGAGGGCCGAGGCGCGCGGGATAAGGACGGGCGGGGGAAGAGCAAGACGGTGGGCGTGCTGGAGAAGCGGGCGAACGTAACGGTTGTCGGCGGAGAGATCGTCATCGGGAAGGACGCAAAAGGGGAGGCGAAGGTAAGCATGTTCCTGGAGGCTCCGTTGCCCGTGTGTCGGAAATCCTAATTTTGAGTCCTTGGCACCCTACAGTTCAACGTACTGGTCTCCTATACATATCGCTCTGACGATCCCCTCCCCGACGACGACGTACGAGGAACGCCGTCGCGGACGACGAAAGTCCCTGAAATGAAGACGTTTTCGTTCCACATGGTTATCTCACTCGGGAACATTGTACCGCGGGAGCAGGAGAAACAGGAACTAGAGTCGTGATAGAAATGTTATATGTATGTGCTACATGCCGAACTTGAAGCGAGCACAGTATGGCCTTACCCTATACGTAGTATAAGATCTGAAGGAGACTAGCCTTACCCGTCCTTTATGGTACAATGAGACGGTCGCTAAAAGTACTGGCCGTAGGTAAAAGCACCGTGACGTAAAAATGGTCTATGGGTGCGCTGATACCTAGCAACGGAAACCATAACCCTACTGTGGAGATGAAACTGATGATCAGTTGAAGACGGGTACTATCTCTCATGTTCAAACGTGTACGGGACACTTCATCTTGCCAGGCGCAAGCTTAGTCCCTTCTCTTCTTCTCTTCTTTTTCACTCTTTCCGGGAGACCACGTGAGCTATGGCAATGTCTAGCGCTGTTACATCCACATCGACCCCGGCATTCGTGGGGGAATTACGACCCCAGGCGGGCCCCTTGCCGGTGAAACGTGGAGAGATTGGCTATGTTGAGGTGACGCACGCTCAAGCCCAAATGCAGCGGGGGGACCAAGGGTCGGTGGTACAGAGCACGGAGGTATTACCACGGAGACATCCCGCGGACAGAAATCCTCCATCTCCAATTCTGGCCGAGACTGAATCAACCCTTTGCCCGCCTCAATTCCCCGACGTCTTGCATGATGCCGCCTTCACTCGTTCCCTTGTCAAACTCCCGTTTCTCAACCTAAAAGACATTCCGTCGTTCCACGGCATTCGTGTCACAAGCTTCCTGACCCTCGTCGTGTTCGTCCTTTTCTTGGTAGGGACGATCGTGGCCTGGATTATTATTGCCACGCGCGCATTCAAAGCAAGTGTCGGCTCAAACGCTATCAACGGGCTGTTCCACGTCGTGTTTGCCATGATGGCGTGTGTGGAGGTGTTGCTCGTTGAGCGAGGGATATTTCAGGCTCGCGCGGAGCACTACGCGCACAAACATCCGGGAGAGGTTCTTCCCATGTCCCAGCGGCAAACAACCTCGCAGCGGAGTAATTCGTTACCGATTGCGCCGTGGCACCGTCCCTCATTACCAACTTACGGAGCAGTCTTGGCTAGCAGCGGTTTTGGGACTGGGGACGCGGAGGACGCGGAGATCGCACAACCACCGCCGCCTGCATACGGGAACCTACGTGGCAGCAGGCTGTTGCTAAGGGGCTTCCTCCGCAACAGTCTGCGCGTGCAGGTTCGAGAGGAAGGGGCTTATCGAACTAGTCAGTTGAGTGAGCAGCCGGTGAGCCGTTTGGATCGGGATATGGAATGGGAGGGCCGGCGGGATGCCCATGCGTGCGTTATGGAGGAAATACAGGGACAAGTGGCCGAGCCCCCGCCGGTCCATGACCCCCGCGATCAGTGAGTAAGATTTCTGGGCGCTGAACCATCTTTCGGGTATATCAGGCTGACTTCCCTCATTCCGCAGCTGATATTTATGTCCGCTCGTTGTTGTGCTGCTGTCTATCTTTGATAAGCCTTGCTGATCATGGTTTGTACGGACTGTTCCTAAGAGCTGTATTCTAAATTTTGTTCTGGCCGAGAATGCACGACGCGTGGGCATCGGGTTTTGACCACAAAATTGCGAGCAAATCCTGACAAGATTGCAAGGTTTTGTTATCTAAGGAAGGAGGCCGAAGGGATGATGAAACCCGAAGAATGATGTGGAGAGGAAAAGCGCCAGGATTCAAAATGAGGCGAGAGGCTATCGCGGTCCATGGCAGGAGATCTCGGATCCCTCCGCCATGGCTAAACACTCCCTATATGTATATCACGATTGGACGCCTAATCCTGATCCATTAGCATACAGCCCCTCTTAACCCATCATCTTATCCTCATACGGTGCCCCCAAACATTTTCTGCACTCCTATCATGACTGACTCCCCTCCAGTCTACTCCCCGCCAGCGTTGGTCCCCAAATATTCCCTCGAGCCTGCCGCCAATGAACAGAGGCTTGCTTTCGCACGTCGACTCGGCCGTCATCGCAATCCGACCGACATCTTCACTCAGAAGAGCAACTTTATCACCCTCATTCTGAAGGACCAAGAGCGGGGCGTTGACTATCCATCCTATGGCCGCAACAGCACGATCAGCGGTGACGTGGGGTTGAAACATGGTAAGGGGATCCTTTCGGTGACCGCAAAGGTAAAGCGCATCGTATCGTCTTGACAAGTCCAGTCCCACAACTTAGTGGTTTTTCATCACCATAGCTTCAAGGTAACCTCATCATCATCTCTGCAGGCGGCGTGTACAACGAATATTCATTCCTCACCATCGTGTCTGAGTTGTGGAAGGCGGATGATGCGTCGAAGGCACCATGTCCTACGATGCTGCCATTCGAGATCACCTTTCCAATGGCATTCCAGGACTTGGATCGGCTTCGTGATCTCCCTGCGACATATGACAGTGTTTATCATGGCGAAGCAGATCTGCAGATATGCTGCAGCTATACACTGTCGGTGCGAGTCAAGAGGGAACGAGTGCTAATATTTAAGAGACCTCAGAAAAGGTGAGCTCAGGCCGTATATTCTTTCACTATTTCATCACGCGCTAATTGACGTACCTAGCCTGTCCGTGACGCTGAATTATTGCCCCCGAACAAGGTCACATCAAGCAATCCTGTCCTCACCGTTTCCATTCTATTCCACTATCAAGACATTGCCAGAGGAATGGTATCAAGTATCATCGGTTGTGCAAACTCGTGCCAATACGGGTCTCGACCCATTAGACTGCCATGTAAATCATCTACTATCTATATGTAGTCTCTCACACTCAATCATTTTTAGCTGTTCATCCCTGCAGTGCAAGTATACGCTATTGAGGATGCCATTCCATTTCATCTCCAATTGCGAGGCCGACCAGCAGCGCTGCAGGCTTTCATGAAGCCGAAGGAGCCACGGGATCAGAAACAGAGCTGCTCGACAACTTCTATTCCATTCATTAATCGGATCAGAGGCCGTACCGCCCGTGCTGAACCGCTCAATGCGAAGCCAGTCGTCCGTGTGTTCCTATTGCGTGAAATGACAGCACTTGTGTGTGGGCAACCTGCTCGAAGATCAGTGGTATTGGGAGAAGGCGCACTTTGGCCATCATCATCTCTACCACACTTGTCATCACCGCCCCCAGACGGATACAGTTCCCTGGATTGGGAGGGGGAGGTGAGGTGTTTATCCGATGTCACCGTCTGCGGTTTTAGCATCGGAAATCTCACTGTCAAGGTGAGCTGGTTAATCCTTGGTCTCATATATTGCACATTTCAATTCTGCGCTGTCTTCACAGGACTTCATTTCCCTGTCGCTTGCGCCCCCGAATCCTGCGACCTCTCCGTTCATACGGCACCAGTACAGTCATCCCATCCAACTGGTCACTGATCCGTGTGTTGGAGACGACGGGTGGTCTATCATATCCTGAGACTTGTGGAACAGCTTTTGTAACTGAGCCCACCAGGCATACCTCTGAACTAGCTGTAGCGCCGTCTATAGCCGTGGTGTAGGACGCGAGGACTCACCGAGTCCCGTTACCAGCAGTATTTAAAGAATTGTTTTATCTATCCTGGCTTGAGGTTCCTGTCTCTTAAAGAGCGGTATGAAGAGGAATAGTGTCCCGGACATGTATGATATGCCTATCCATGCCGTTCCCGGGGTTCCGTAACTGTCTCAGGCCCTGGCTTTTCGAGCTGGCCCAGTGGCACTTGAATATTCAAGCTTTACTCACGTGCCAAGTACGTACTACTTCAGTGCACAACCTGAGTACAGTACTGCCGCCAGGCTCTGCGTCCAGAAACGAGAAACGTAAGTGATTTATGACCGTCTTTGTCGCCAAAAAATGCGTATGCGTGCTCCCTACATTTTCTGCACTCGCGCACTGTACTCGTACTAGATTTTTGTGTAGTTTTACCATCTACTTCCTGCTATTAACCTAGCTTTTGTACATACACTGTGATACTCTATCTTTGGCGTGGTTTATGGTTGCGGTGCACCCACTGACTGCCGCCCGCCGCCGTCTCAACATTAGTATTGTTGCCATGGCTCGGCCAGCCACAGGTCGACTACAGGGTGCGGCCTCGGCTCTTTAGTCGTCGGCTACAGCTGTCCTTGGCCATGCCCTCGGTTTCCCCCACTCCCTTCTTCTCCCTTGGTTATGCCCCTTTGCTCTTGTGCCTCTGCACCCTTGCACTCTCGCACCCCTGCACCCATGCCCACGGCCACACTCTTGCCCCCTCCCTCCTATGTGCTCTCCAACTCTCCTTGCTATGCCCACCCCTCTCCTCTCAGATGACATGGGCGCACGATGTCGCATAATAGCAGTGACGACAGCAGCGATGCACGACGGTGGTGGTAACTACGCAAGGCGGCACAGGATGGTTGTAGTAGTAGCAGCACATGATGGGCAGCAGCACATGGCAGTGGTGGTCATCTATGGTCACCTATGCTACACAGGCACCCTCTGCCCTACCCCTGCTGCCCACCCCACCCACTCACCCTTGCTCGTGCTGTCCATATGGTGCACCAACTTGGCATGGGCCATATGGCTACCCTCTAGGGCTGCCTAGTGTACCATATACGGCTACAGCCAAGATGGCTGTAATATCCAGGTAGTACAAGGACTCAATATGGTCTAGTTAAATTGAATAATATATTCACAACACAACTATCTACTGGTTGACTCAGTGCTTCCAGGTTGGCCCAAGAGTGCATCATCAGCATCATAGTACCACATGTTCTGGTTCAGTAGGACTAGTAGAACATGCATTAGAAGAGTTAGGCATGACAAGTGAATTTGAAGAGGAATTATTGAATGAAGTGCAAACAAAAAATGCAGCCCTCTTTTATGCAGTTGAGTATTTTCAAATTCCACAGCTGGTTGGCAAGCAAAAATTCATATTTGAAACGGTGCTATGGTATCTTAATGGTAGCCCTTCATCAAGAGTAGCAAGAGTATTTGAAATGGTACCATGGTAGCTTGATGGCAGCATATCCAAATCCAAGACAGGAGAGACACAAAGTCTGACTCCTGATTCGGATCCATGATAGGGGACATAGAGTTGAACCTATTGATACTAATAGACACATGATGTGTATTTGAGGTCAGTGGAGTGTTGATATTGATTGATCATCTTACAGTTGAACCAAAAGTTAAGCTTCCAGAGTTCAAACTGTAAACTGACTAGCATATGGCCCATATATACAGCTTGATGGCATTGCTTATATGGTATGGCATGGGTATCTTACCATACTAGCAGCCATACCATCTTAGACCCACCTCACAACCCTGATGGTATGATATGGGATACTGTATTATGGTAGCTGTATACTGTACATGTATGGATATGGTCAGCAGCCCTACTGCCCACTGGTGCTGCTGCTGGCTGCTGTTGCAACCTGCCCTGCTTGCCTGGCATTCCCAACTCAAATAGCATGCATGCATGCCCAAGCAGAAGGATGGACACGTGGACAGCTACACTAGCATATATACATGGACACTCCTTCACATAGGTCTCTTTTCCCTCAGTCTTCTATCAAGAGACTGAGGTCAGTGTTTTGTCTCCTGTACTGTTCATTATCTTGATATATATATGCATACTCATCAAACTTCTCACCTTAGAATACTGTGAGGCTCACGCTTGACAGCAAGGTCACAAGAGCACAAGGAGGGAATTGGTGAAGGATGAGACAATACACTTAGGATGAAGTCATGCTGAAAGGTGGATATCCCAGATGTATAAAGCTAAAGAATACATGCTATGGAAGTGCTCTATATATACTAAAGGAATCAGCACACAGACTATGTGCTGTCACTATAGGGCAGGCATATGTAAGTAAGATGTGCAGCATCTGTGAGAACTATCAGTAAGCAATGTGCAGCATTGCATAGCATTAATAAGTGACTGTGAGAATATGAGTCACAGATAATCGAGATAAGATCTACAGATGATCTGATAAGATGAGATAAGATATCTCTTGTAGATCTTGAGCAATAAGATTGGAATAAATTGTAAAATGAAGAGAAAAATAAGTATGTCCTGACAAATAGATTCTTTATTCTACAGTTCCAGTTGTTGTCAGTGAAAGCTAACCCTTAACACACACTGCTAAAAGCTGATCCCTAGGGTTCTGAGGGTTGCTCTCAGGCTACTAACTAACTACAGAGTGGAAGGGGATGTTGACATTTGTTGTTATCTCTTATTACTCAAATTGCCTCCCTCTGATATGACCTACTTGTTTTGGATATACTGTGATGCGCCCTTTCAGCCACCTTGTCACATGGTCTATGCACTGTACTTATCATATATTTATATCTTGACTTGTATCAATGTAAAGAATGAGGAAGAACTACATCCTGCTCCTCCTGCACATGCTTGAGTCTCATCAGGGGAGGGGGAAGAGTAGCTACAACTAACAGAGTGATAGTATACTCCAATACAATGAAGGGACAGGCTATTATGACCAATGGAAGCACCAGAGGTGATAATAGTGTGTAGCAATGAAGTATATGGTGAAACAGAAGTTTCATGAGAGGCTGATGATAGTCAAGCTGAACAACAACTAGAACAAAACAAAATTTGAAGATGTTTTTCCTCTACCTTATGATGCTGGCCATACTCATATTATATCTTGTGTACATCTTATCTTGTCTTATTTGATCAATCTATTTTGTTTCCCCTTATGGGACCCTTCTTTATTTTTATGGTTCAGGCTCCTATCTAACTCTATCTCACCTTAACTGTATCTATTCTACCTTATCATCACTAGTGTAAAAACCTGTTGCATTGCAACATTGAATTATAAAGCATCACCTGTGAAAGTATACATTGGTTGTTGCAACAGAGTCAATTTACAGACCAATCCCAGTTCACAAACCAACTCCAATTTCCAAGCCAATAAACCAATAAACTGATCCCAATCACCTCTGCATCTGTCCTTCCATCATGGAACCTGTGCCCTCACCTAGGAGGGGAGAAAGTAGATGAGCATAATACAACAGTGCAAGTCAACAGTAAAATTTACCAATGCAATACAGAAAACAATCTTGCCTGAACACTCCACTCCCTGCTTTGCTGCTGCTTTTTCGACATTACATTAAATGAGAAAATGGTATATAGTCTGTTAGCAACAAAACTCACCAAGGCCCTGATAAAATATTTTGTAAAACCTCAGGATACATCACATTCAAGGTTGATCCTCCCTGGGAACCCTGTTGCATTGCAGCATGGAGCAATAGGACATCACCTGTGAAAGTATACATAGGTTATTGCAACAGTAAATAAAAGGAAACAGCACCCTATCTATATACAGACCAAGTCCAAGTTACAGACCAATCCCAACCTACAGATTAATTCCAATCACCTCTCCAGCTATACAGTATTGCATTGCAACATTAACTGAATCAGATATGGTTAAACAAGTTGCAGCATTCCTCACCAATGTCCCTGTCTTATTCCTGTCCCTGCCCTGTCCCTGTCCCCATCCCTAGCAATCATCACTGGCTATCACTGGTTATCACCCATGAAAACCCATACCTATGTTGGAGTTTACAGTGATGTGCAACAGTGAACATGTGCAACAGTGTGTGACTGCAAATGTGTGAACATGCAACTGCATGGCTGTGCCACATGGACCTCTCATGGGACTCAGGGACAATACAGACAGACCTGTTACTTACAGAAAAATTCCTTCACATCTTTTCTTTTCCCTCAGTCTTCTATGCAGAGACTGAGGTCAGTACTTACTCTCTACACAATTTGTGTTTTATGTTTTCTCACTATTTATTCCTGTAGAATACTATTCTCTTCTTTCTACAGTCAGTGTGTGTGAGGCTCATGCTGGACAGCAAGGTCACAAAAGTAAGAGAAGGGGATTGGCAAAGGAAAGAGACAATACACTTAGGATGAAGTCACACTTATCAAGCAGATATCCCAGATGTATAAAGCTGAAGAGCTATCTACTACATGAGAGTCCTTATATACTACAGGAATCAGCACACAGACCATGTGCTGTCACTGTAGGGCAGGTGTATGAAAAATAAGATGCACAGCATTGTATAGCATCAGTAATCAACTGTGAGAATATGAGTCATGTGTGTATGGTAATTAGTCCAATGATGAAATAGTTATGAGTCATAGATGATTGCGATAAGATCTACAGATGATCTGATAAGATGAGATAAGATATATCCTGTAGATCTTGAGTGATAAGATCAAAAGAAATCATAAAATGAAAAGAAAAATAAATGTGTCCTGACAGTGTGCTCTTTCTAAGTAACTTCCTTCAACAGATTATGAGACCTGAGGTCTATTGAAACTGAGCAAGCACTACCTTCAAGACAAACTCACACCCCCACACTTTACACACCATGTCAGCAGCAGCCTCAACAAGCAAGACTCCCACACCAGCAACTGGACACACTGCTGTGATGGCAGGCATTGCAATGAGCTTGAATGCAAAAGCCTCAAGCAAGCTTTATGACATACCTTTTGCTAAGAGCGGCCTATTGGGCGGTCTTAGGGAAAGTCTAAAATGTTACTCCTGGTAACCAAGGTTTGGATATTGGCTTGATGAACGTAATAGAGATTCCGAATGACGATGAAGAGTGGGATTAACGATATAGTTACGAGGATGATTCCACCAATAACAATACGAGGATCCAGTTTGACTTAGTGTAAGATGTCTTAGACTTAGTTAAGAAAGAGTGAAGTGAGTAGTTAACGAGCTTAGATCAAGTGCAGTATAAGGAGAATCCCTAGATTGCGAAGTTGACAAGACTGGGGTTTAAGACCGCCAGTTTGTCAACTATTTATACAAGAATTGAGAACTAAGTATAGTAGAGTTGTGCAGTATGGTGCAGTAAGTAAACGAATATGCGCAGTAAAGCGCAGTAAG
>QLPN01002102.1:0-21876 GCA_003314395.1 Albatrellus ellisii | reverse complement strand
GTTGTGCTCCAGTCTTGGAGCTAGACTTGTATTTAGATGGTGTGTTGTCCATCAGAAACAATAGATTTCCCTGGCCCACGATTTGACTTCTCTTCTCTGTCTGGGCTCTTAGTGAAAAAGTGTGCCCTAATCTTCCCTCTGTGTTTCCCATTATGAAGAAAGAGTGTGTTCCTCATAGGTCACATCTATTTTGCATTGCCTTCTTTGCATTGCATCCTATTGTGTTCCCCATTGCATTGCATCAAGTCTCCATTGCATTGTGTTCTTCTTTTGTGTTGCATCCTGTTGCATTCTCCATTGTGTTGTGTTCTGTTTATCTCACCATATCACCTGTTTGTTACAAGAATCACATTCCCTTTTGTCACCCTAGTCACATTGTGCTATTGCCCTTAACTACTAAAACTCCCCTTACCTTGGTGTCTAGAGAATATTATGACTTGCACCCTCCAGCATTGTTGTGGTTGTGGTTGTTTTCCCCTTTCAGCCTGACACAGCACATATCATATTGGAGCCCACTGTGAGGGCTGCAAGTCAAGATTACATCTATACACCACTACAACCTTTGTTTGTGAAGATGTACAAGCTCATCAACAATTGAAGTGCTACAAGACAAACTCAAACAATTTGTTGGCCCATTGCATTACTCTCCACCTTCAACACATTCCCCACTGACAGAAGAAGAGCTAATCATTACCCCATGTGCTTCATCTCCCATAGACTCATCATTCTTCTCAGCATCCAGTGCTTTATCATCACCTTTGATTTCGACTATAACCCTGACCCCATCACACCAAACCAATCACCAATCCCTTTCACATACACCACCCCATATCACACCAATGGCAACTCAGTATGTGATGCCCACATGAGGTGACAGAACCACACTGAAATTCAATCCAAAGTGCCCCCATGACCTCCAACAATATTTTGAAGATCTTGAATTCCACTTTGATCTTGCACAAATTCAAGATAACCAAACATGTAAAATTCACACATGATGCTATGTTGATGTAGATGTCCAGGACCTCTGGGCAATGCTGCTAACATACAAAGATACCACTAAAACATATGAAGACTTCAAAGCAGAGATCTATGAACAATACCCTGGATCCAAAGTCACTCAGAAGTGGATACACGTGGATCTATCCTTTCTCATACAAGAACATAGACTCTTGGGTATGCAGTTGCTAGGTGACTTTGCTGACTACCACTGCCAGTTTGTAGTCATTGTGGGTTTCCTGTGGAGTGCCCAGTGACTATCAGAATATGAGCAGGGTAACTGCTATGCTGAAGGCTTCCCACCTAGTCTGTGGGAATGTATTGCTCTACACTTACAGATTGTTCTGCCACAGCATGATTGTGAGAATTTGTTTCCACTCAAGGATATAGAGGTGGCAGTGCACTATGTACTTCATGACATGATGTCAGTGATTTGTGCAACAGGCATGGCACCATCCACAACTACTTCAACTACCTCACCACCCACTACTAATATTAAAATAGAAGTGCCCAGAGTACCAGATATGGATGCTTGGGCTCAGGCGATCACCTGAGTGCTCAAGTCCCAATGTGTGACACATCCACAACAGCAAGGTACCACACTGCTGTGTGAAAATGGTAATGTGTGCAATTTCTGTGGCAAGACAAACCACTATATTTGTGAGTGCTTGGTCATAAACAACTACATCACACAGGGTAAAATTAGTCATAATGCTGACAGAAAAGTAGTTCTGCCTACAGGGATCTTCGTACCTAGAGGCATCATGGGATGATGGTTGTGCAACCATGTCAATGAGTGGCATCACCAAAATCCAGGAAATGTCAGTACCAGTCAGATGATGCTCAACATGCAGGGGACAAATGACCACACCTCCAGTAGCAATGGCACCAGCTCATATCAGCTGTTGAAGGACAAGTGTATCATGAATCTAGAGTGTGAGTTGTATAACCTGCATCATGCACAAGTACCCTTCCAGCCTACCATCAGGATGTGACAGCAGTGTGCAGAAGAGATTTCAGCATCAGGAGACAATTCACACAGCATGCTGGAAGTGCCTCTGCCTTGACAGTCAAACTCATGCACACCACAGGCGACTTGGGAGTTGACGCCTCCTCAGGCTGAGACTACTCACTTGGCAGCCCATAATGATAATGGTCCACCCATTCACCCCTTTGCCCAGGTTTGAGACACAATCATTCCTGCACCTGCATCCATCAATCCTGTGCCATCATGCATCATGCCTACACAGAGAAGACCTGACAATGCATACCACATGGATCCATGAATTCACAACAAAGCTCATGCAGCAGAAGTCTTTCAATGCATGATGGAAATGCCAATAACCATCACCCATTGTCAGCTCTACTCTATTGCCCCAGAAGTCTGCTACCAAGCTTGGGAGGTGATGATGGTGAAGAAAGTTCCCATTAATTCAGTCCCCACAGCTGCGGCAAACTACATGGAGGAGGATGACAATGAAAATGACATCATCGATAGCTATGCTCAGACCATTTCCAATGAAAAGGTTTGTCACCTAGTGCACAATATGCTGCACAAATTTGAAGAAGTGGTTGCATCTAGTTGGCGTGGCAAGCCTATCATCATCCCCAACCCCTATGAAGTGTACCTTTGTGAGTTTTGTTAAACTTTGATAGAAGGTGACTTGTGATTAGAACCAATGGAAGCTACAAACACCACACTAAGTGGGGGACTAGAGTCTGAGATGAGCAACTGAAGAAAGCAGTTGCACCACCTGGGCACTCTTTTATAGTACGCATAAATGCGGAGTCTGAACTATAAGAGTGTGTACAGTATATGTGCAGAGTTAGAACTTAAATGGATCAGGACAAAGAAAGATATGATAAGATGTAACACAAAGTCTGGAAATCTCGAGATAAGAAAAAGATGAGAGAGTTGGTGAAGAACCTTGAATAACAACAAGTTTCTGCCTGGCCAGCTGCCAGACTCACTCATAGTTGCAAAAGAGTCAGCATTGCTGCATTCCATATTGCTGCTGGTCAACAACAATCAACAAATCAAAAGCATAATTGATCCCAGGTGCCAAGTGATAGTGATGTCAGAAGAGGTTTGCCATTCACTCAGCCTAATTTATGACCCAAGTGTGGTTTTAAATATGCAGTCAGTGAACGGTGAAGTTGACAGGTCACTTGGCCTTTCCTGTAATGTCCTGTTTTTATTTAAAGACATCACATTATATTTGTAGGTTCACATCATCCACAGTCCAGCATATGACATCTTACTAGGTCAACCATTTGATGTATTAATGTGAAGTGTTGTGTGCAACTTTGGTAACAAGGATCAGATGATCATGATCCATGATCCTAACATGGGGTCATTGGTGACTGTGCCTACACTACCGCATGGGTCCTGTTGGTTCCAGTTTTGCCAAAAATAAGTATCAGGTTTTTGTGATTCAAAGATCTGACCAAGGATTGGGGAGATCACGAAAATGATGATGTGTGAAGTTGTGAGAGCACAGATTTGCTTATTTGTAAAATCCATTGTCCCCATTTTTCATCTTTACACCACAAATCCCACTCCATCTATGCTTCCAGTTTCTGTTTTTCTTGATTCTTTGGACTCCACTGTTGCTGTGTATGGGAAGAGAAAGTACAAGCTGGTAGCAAAGAAAGTACACCTGGTTATGGCTGATCTCCCATCACACTTTCACATTATTTGCAATATATGTTGATATGTGCTGTGCCGTGCTGATGGGAGAAATCAACCACAACCACAACAATGCTGGAGGGTGTGAGTCATAAGATTCTCTAGACACCAGGGTAAAAGGAGTTTTAGTAGTTAAGGGTGATAGCGCAATGCGATTAGGGTGACAGAAGGGAATGCAATTCCTGTAACAGACAGGTGATATGGCAAGATAAGGAGAACGCAACGAAATGGAGAATTGATGCAATGCAATGGAGAATGCAATGGACGCAATGCAATGGAGGATGCAATGGACGCAACGCAATGGAGAATGTGACTGGATGCAATGCAATGGAGAATGTGACTGGATGCAATGCAAAGATGAAGACAACACAAAATAGATGTGACCTATGAAGAACACGCTATTTCCTTGTAAATGTGGAAACACCTTTGGAAGGTTTGGGCATGCTTTTTCACTTGGAATTCAGATGGAGAGGGGAAGTGAAATTGTGGGCAGGGGAAATCTGCTCCTTTTTTACGGATGAAGCACTATCTAAATACAAGCCTAGCTCCAAGACTGGAGCACAACAAAACACAACAGAAAATTTACAGTACAGGGTCGATCATAGGGATATTTGAAATGAAGTGGAGTCTGGATGTGAGTGAATAAAGTATCATACTATAGTGGGTGAGCAAAAGAGGAATAGCACCAATTGCACCAAGTGCTGACTTTGCAACTTGTGCCTCCATGGTTACTTTGGTGGGTCTAGACCATGCCTTGGCATATTCATCCTATCCCTTGTCAGCTGACCTGGTCTTGTTTTCTGATGCCTGCATGAATGAGTGATTACTGTGACTGTGGATGATTGTCACATGTGGCGCGTTAATGTCACTGTGTTCACCAATATTGCTGATGGTCATTTTCTGGCGTTACATGCACGTGATGCTCATCAACGTGGTGACCCACTCACATTGATTCCTATACTTTTACACAACCCTCCACTGTTTATGCCAGTTGGATGCTATACTAACAAATGAAGAGATATCATAGACAGAGCACATGAGGGTGACTTTCTTTGGCCTGCTGAGCATGATCTCATGCATCACTTTATGTGCCTACAGCACTTGGGTTTTGCCTGGGATGACTCCAAGTGAGGATGTTTCCAGGAAGACTTCTTCCTGCCTGTCAAAATCCCTGTCATAGAACATAAACCTTGGGTACAGTGCAACATTCCCATTCCACCAGGTATCTACAATGAAGTCTGTTGCCTTATTACCAAAAAGATTGCAGCTGGTGTCTATGAGCCATCCAACTTGTTGTACTGATCTCACTGGTTTTGCATCATCAAAAAGGATGGTACCAGCCTTCAGATTATGCACAGTCTTGAGCTGCTCAATGTGGTGACAATCCAACACTCTGGTGTACCTGTTACGAGGCACTTGCTTTGGCACCTCGTAACGGTTTCGTTTTCTTTTTTCTTTTTCTTTTATCTTACTTACAAGTAAAGTGTAGTATTATTACTACAAGTGTGAGCTTAGCTCCACTTTACTTAGTAAGGACTTATCATTTTCTTTTCTCTTTTATAGTACTTAAGTATTTACATACTTAAGTGTGAGCATAGCTCCAGGTACTATACTAGACTTATCTTTTCTCTCTTATCCTTCTTTTATTTATTATAACATTTACTTGCTAAGGACTATTACTATACAATTAGCAAGGACTCTCTTTTCTCGTCTTTATTTACCTTTGTTTATCTCTAGTTCATCTCGCGCTTGTGGCTGAGCCACTTATATCACATGTACATTTACTTACTGCGCCTTACTGCGCTTTATCGTTTACTTACTGCACTTTACTGCGTAACTTTACTATAGTTAGATCACTAGTTTCATATAAATAGTTGACAGACTGGCAGTCTTAAACCCCAGTCTTGTCAACTTCGCAATCTAGGGATCTTCCTTATACTGCGCTTGATCTAAGCTCGTTAACCACTCGCTTCACTCTTTAAACAACTAAGTCTAAGAACTCAAAAACTACTAAAGACATCTTACACTAAAGTCAAACTGGATCCTCATATAGTTATTGGTGGAATCATCCTCGTAACTATATCGTTAATCCCCCTCTTCATTGTCATCAGGAATCTCTATTACGTTCATCAAGTCAATATCCAAACTCTGGTTACCAGGAGTACTATTATAGACATTCCCTAAAGACCATCCAATAGGCCGCTCTTAGCAGTACCCCCATTCACAGACCTTCTCACTGAACAATTCATGGGTCATGTTTGTGGCATGACATTGGACCTATATGTTGGCTATGATGAGTGATCACTTGTGGAATCATTGCAAGATCTAACTACATTCCAGTCACTGTTTGGTGCATTGCATCTCATCACCCTTCTGATGGGGTGGACGAGTTCTGTTCCTATCTTCCACAAAGATGTTACTCATATTCTACAATCTGAAATTCCACATGTCACAGTACTGTTTATTGATGATGTACCAGTCAAAGGTCCTGACACCAATTACCACAATGCTCATGGCAAATACAAAACAATTTCCCAGAATCCCAGCATCTGATGCTTTGTTTGGGAGCATTTCCAAAATCTTAACTGCATAGTCCAGTGAATGAAATATGCTGGAGGCACATTCTCAGGGCACAAGATGGTGCTCTGCACTCCAGACTTCAACATTGTGGGATACCATTGTACATGAGAAGGCCATGTTCCTGAAGAATCATGTGTTGCAAAAATATCCAATTGGGGTCCTTGTCACAACCTCTTGGATGTCCATGCATTTCTCAGAACTGTCAGTGTCCTTAGCATCTTTATTCACAATTTTGCACATCATGCTCATGCTCTCACCATGCTTACTCATAAACTCCAACCTTTCATCTTCAGTCCTGAGCAGCTAGCCATGCAAGAAGATCTCAAACAAGCCATTCTCTCATCACCTGCACTCAGACCCATTGACCATCATTCGCTTGTGCCCATTATCCTCTCAGTTGACACCTCATATATTGTGGTTGGCTTTATCCTCAGCCAAGAAGATTTAGAGAACAATGGGTGATGCTATTTTGCTTATTTCAGTTCAATAACACTTAACAATTGAGAGTTGTGCTTTTCTCAAGCAAAACTCAAGATCTATGGCTTGTTCCATGCATTGTGTGCATTAAAACTCTACCTCATAGGCATACGAAATCTCTTTGTCAAAGTTGATGCTTGGTATATCAAAGGCATGCTAACCAACCCAGACCTCATACCTTCTGCAAGTATCAACAGGCAGATTATTGGTATCCTTGCATTTCACTTCACACTTGTGCATGTCCCTGGTGTGGTCCATGGTCCAGGTGGACTGTCACGACGATCCTTGCAGCCTGGTGATCCACCAGAGGACAATGATGAAGAAGAATTTGATGACTGGATCAATCACTTTTACAGTTTCATACATATTATTAACCCAACATTCCCACATCTCCACACTACTCCACAATTCCTCACTGTGTTAGCTAACAGTATACCAGAAACCCCAACAGAGGGCAAGGCAATATCACAACCAGACAATGAAAATGCACCTATGGAAGTGATGCACAGTATGTGAGATTCATCCGTTATTGTACTGAATTCTTCATAGTCACAGGGCAACTCTGGCAAAAAGACCTGCATGGCCAGCACAAAGCAGTCCTCTTCTATGAGGAGTGATTACCCATTCTGTGATCTGCACACAATGATATTGGTCATTGGGGTATTTATGCGATGCTGATGAGCATCATGTGCACATAACACCAGAAAATGACCATCAGCAACATCAGGTGAACACAGCAACATTAATGTGCCACATGTGACAATCATCCACAGTCACATTAATTGCTCATTTGCATAGGTGTTGGAAAACAATACCAGGTCAGCCAACAAGGGATAGGATGAATAGGCTGAGGCATGGTCTGGACCAGTCAAAGTAACCATGGAGGCATGAGTTGTGAAGTCAGCATTTGGTGCAATCAACACTATTCTGCTTTTGCTCATCTGATATAGTATGATACTTTATTCACTTGCATCCAGCCTCCATTCATTTCAAATATCCCTATGCTCTACCCCTGCACTGTAAATTTTCTGTTGTGATTTGTTGTGCTCCAGCCTTGGAGCTAGACTTGTATTTAGATAGTGCATTGTCCATCGAAAATGACCAGATTTCCCCTGCCCATGATTTGTTTTCCCCTCTCCCACCTGAGTCTCGAGGTGAAAGTGCACACCCCATAAGTTGTGCTATCAATTTCACTGAGTATCTATCATGTTGTGTTGTGTTCTCTATTGTGTTGCATTCTCCTTCATTGCATTCTCCATTGCATTGCATTCTCTGTCATGTTCTCCATTGTGTTCTCTATTGCATCGTGTTGCATTACATGTCTCCATCATTGCCATTGTCACACCATGTTTCTGCCATATCTCAGTATTGTTTCCCAGTTGCATTGTGTTATTGTGTCTCTTGCCCTAATCTACTAACTCTCTTTCTATTGGTGTCTAGGGGATCTTATGGCTTGCACCCTTCAGCATGTGCTGTGGTTGTGATTGTAGATTCCTCTCTTATATGCCCACAGTACACATCATATTGGAGCCCACCATGAGGGGCTGCAAGTCAAGATTACATCTAGACACCACTACAACCTTTGTTCATGAAGATGCACAAGCTTGTCAACAATTGAAGCACTATGAGATGAACTCAAATAATTCATCAGCCCATCACATTATTCTCCACCTTCTACACATTCCCTGCTCACAGAAGAACTAATCATAACCCCACATGCTTCATCTCCTGTAGACTCATCATTCTTCTCAGCATCCAGTGCTTTATTGTCACCTTCAATCTCGACTATCACCTCAACCCCATCTCACCAAACCAATCACCAATCCCTCCTACATACACCACCTCATATCACACCAATGGCAACTCAGTATGTGATGCCTGCATGAGGTGACAGAACTGCACCGAAATTTGATTCAAAGCACCCACACAACTTTTGACAATACTTTGAAGATCTCAAATTCCACTTCAATCTCACACAAATTAACAACAACCAAATGTGTAAAATCCACACATGATGCCATGTTGACATAGATGTCCAGGACCTCCGGGAAACACTACCAACATACAAAAATACCACTAAAACATATAAAGACTTCAAAGTGGAGATATATGAACAATACCCTGGGTCTGAGGTCACTCAGAAGTGGACCCATGCAGATCTATCATTTCTTATACAAGAATGTTGACTATTGGGTATGCAGTCACTAGGTAACTTTGCTGATTACCACCACCAGTTTGTAGTCATTGCAGGTTTCCTGTGGAGTGCCCAGCAACTATCAGAATACAAGCAGGGTAACTGCTATGCTGAAGGCTTCCCACCTAGCTTGTGGGAATGCATTGCTCTATGTTTACAGATTGTTCTGCCACAGCATGATTGTGAGAATGCATATCCACTGAAGGACATAGAGGCAGCAGTGTGCTATGTCCTTCATGACATGACATTGGTGATTCATGTGACAGGCATGACACCATCTGTGGCTACTTCTACTGCCTCACCACCCACTACTAATATTAAAATAGAACTGCCCAGAATACCAGATATGGATGCTTGGGCTCAGGTGATCACCAGAGCACTTGAGTCCCAATGCATGACATGCCCACAGCCACAAGGTACAGCACCACCATGCAAAAACAGTAACACATGCAATTTCTGTGGTGAGATGAATCACTATATTTGTGAATGTTTGGTCATCAATGACTACATCATGCAGGGTAAAATTAGTTGGAATGCTGATGGAAAAGTCGTGCTGCCTACAGGAATATTTGTACCTAGAGGCATTACAGGACAATGGTTGCACGATTGTGTCAACAAGTGGCATCACCAAAACCTGGGAAATGTCAGTGCAGGGCAGATGATGCTCAATGTGCAGGTGATGAACAACTGCATCTCCAGTAGCAATGGCACCAGCTCATATCAGTTGCTGAAGGATGAGCATATCACAAATCTAGAGCATGAGTTGTATAACTTGTGTCATGCACAGGTACCCTTCCAGCCTACCATCAGGATGCAATGGCAGCATGTGGAAGAGACTTCAGTGTTAGGTGACAATTCACATGACATGCCAGAAGTACCTCTGTCTCGACAGTCTAATTCATGTGCACCACAGGCAACTCAAGAGTTGACACCTCCTCAGGCTGAGACTACTCAGTCAGCAGCCTGAAATGACAATGGTCTGCCTATTCACCCTTTTGCCCAGGCTTGAGATGCAACCATTCCTGCACCTGTGTCTGTCAATCCCACACCATCATGTGTTGTGCCTGTACAGAGAAGGCCTGACAATGCATACTGTGTAGATCCACCAATTCATGACAAAGCCCACACAGCAGAAGTATTCCAATGCACTATGGAAATGCTGATAACTATCACCCATTGTCAGCTCTACTCTATTGCCCCAGAGGTCTGCTACCAAGCTCAAGAGGTGATGATAGTGAAGAAAGTTCCCATTAATCCAGTCCCCACAGCAGTGGCAAACTATGTGGAGGAGGACAATGATGAAAATGACATCATCAATAGCTACACTCAGACCATCTCTGACAAAAAGGTTTGTTGCCTAGTGCATGATATGCTGCACAAACTCAAAGAAGTGGTCACATCTAGTTGGTGCAGCAAGCCTATTGTTGTCCCTGACCCCTACAAAGCATACCTTTGCAAGTTTCCACCTGGCCAGCCACCAGACTCATTCATAGTTGTGAAAGAGTCAGCATTGCTGCATTCCATATTGCCACTGGTCAACAACAATCAACAAATCAAAAGCATAATTGATCCTGGGTGCCAAGTGATCACAATGTCAGAAGAGGTCTGCCATTTGCTCAGCCTAATTTATGACCTGAGTGTGGTTTTAAGTATGCAGTTGGTGAATGGTGAAGTTGACAGGTCACTTGACCTCACCTGTAATGTCCCATTTTTATTTAAAGACATCACATTATATTTGCAGGTTTATGTCATCCACAGTCCAGCATACACCATCTTACTAGGTCAACCATTTGACATATTAACACAAAGTGTCGTTTGCAATTTTGGTAATGAAGATCAGATGATCACAATCCATGATCCTAACATGGGGTCATCAGTGACCATGCTGATGCTACTGTGTGGGTCCTGTCAATTCCAGTTTTGTCAAAAAGAAGTATTGGGTTCTTGTGAGTTGAGGATCTGACTGAATGTCAGGGAGATCATGAAAATAATGACATGCACAGTAGTGAGAATGCAGATTCACTTGATGTCTCTGATGTGTTTATTTGCAATAATCTTGTTCCTATTTTTCAGCTTTACACTACAAATCCCTCTCTGTCTATGCTTCCAGCTTCTATTCTTTGGACTCCACTGTTGCTGTGTACAGGAAGAGAAAGTATAAGCTGGTAGCAAAGAAAGTGTGCCCAGTTATGGCTGATCTACCATTGTGTTTTCATATTATATGCGATATATGTGGCAATCCTCTTGCATCTATTCCTATACTTTTACCAAATCCCCCAACATTTATTCCAGTTGGATGCTATACTAATGAACACAGAGATATCATAGACAAAGCACATGAGGGTGACTTCCTTTGGCCCACTGAGCATGATCTCATGCATCACTTTATGTGTTTGCAGCACTTGGGTTTTGCATGGGATGACTCCGAGTGAGGACATTTCCAGGAAGACTTCTTCCTGACCATCAAAATCCCCATCATAGAACATAAACTTTGGGTACAGCACAACATTCCCATTCCACCAGGTATCTACAATGAAGTCTGTTGCCTTATTACCAAAAAGATCATGGCTGGTGTCTACAAGCCATCCAACTTGTCATACTGATCTCACCGGTTTTGCATCATTGAAAAGGATGGTACCAGTCTTTGGATTGTGCACAGTCTTGAGCCACTCAATGTGGTGATGATCCAACACTCCGGCATACCCCCATTCACAGACCTTCTTGCTGAACAATTTGCAGGTCATGTTTGTGGTGCAACGTTAGACCTATATGTCAGCTACAACAAGCAATCACTCACAGAATTGTCATGAGATCTAACTACATTCCAGTCACCATTTGGCATGTTGTGTCTTGTCACCCTTCTGATGGGGTGAATGAATTCTGTTCCTATTTTTCATGAAGACATTACTCATATTCTACAGTCTGAAATCCTGCATGTCACAGTACCATTTATTGATGACATGCTGGTGAAAGGTCCTGACACCAATTACCATGACACCAACAGTAAATATGAAACAATTCCTCAGAATCCTGGCATCAGACACTTCATTTGGGAACATTTCCAGAATCTTAACCACATCATCCAGTGAATGAAGTACACTGGTGGCACATTCTCAGGGCACAAGATGGTGCTCTGCTCCAGACTTCAACATTGTGGGGCACTGCTGTACCCCAGAAGGTTGTATTCCTGAAGAATTGTGCATCATGAAAATATCCAGTTGGGGTCCTTGTCACAACCTCTCAGACATTCATGCATTCCTTGGCACTGTTGGTGTACTTTGTATCTTTATTTGCAATTTCGCACATCACACTCATGCTCTCACCATGCTCACTTGTAAACTCCAACCCTTCATCTTTGGTCCAGAGCAGTTAGCAATGCAAGAAGATCTCAAACAAGCCATTCTTTCATCTCCCACACTGAGACCCATTGATTATCATTTGCCTGCACCAGTTATCCTTGTTGGTTTTACCTCCAGTGCATACTATCACATCTCATTTCCCCTCAGCTTCGCCACCACATACATACACAACACATGTACCCTTACTATACCACTCAGACCACCCACCATATCTCCAAGGTCTCTCACTCCACCCATAACTCCAGGACGACGCGCATCCCTCCACTTATAGTAGCTGTTGTTCTCTACACTCAGACTCCACTCCAACTCTACTATTACTTTACTATATAAGATGAACACTCCACACTATAGCTCCTCAGACATCTTACTTCCATGTCTGAGTGAGTACTTTCCCATCTTATTCTCACTACACTTTCCTTACCACCTCCCTGCAGCTCTCTCTTTACCACGTATGGCACATGCTGTGCCCATACACTCTTTACCACTGCAGGTCTGTTACTACTCTACTTAGACATCTTACTTCCATGTCTGACTCTCTCTTTACCACATATGGCACATGCTGTGCCCATACACTCTTTACTGCTGCAGACATGATGTCTGCTAAGAGCGGCCTATTGGACGGTCTTAGGGAAGATCTAAAATGTTACTCCTGGTAACCAAGGTTTGGATATTGGCTTGATGAACGTAATAGAGATTCTGGATGATGATGAAGAATGGGATTAACGATATAGTTATGAGGATAATTCCACCAATAACGATACGAGGATCCAGTTTGACTTTTAGTGTAAGATGTCTTAGTGAGTTTTTAGAGTTCTTAGACTTAGTTCTTAGAGAGGAGGGAGTTTATAGTGAGCTGAGGTCAAGCGCAGTATAAGGAAAATCCCTAGATTGCGAAGTTGACAAGACTGGGGTTTAAGACCGCCAGTTTGTCAACTATTTATACAGGACTGGCGATCTAACTATAGTACAGTTACGCAGTAAAGCGCAGTAAGTAAACAAATATGTGCAGTAGAGCACAGTAAGTACACGTCCATGTGATATAAGTGGCTCAGCCACAAGCATGAAATGAACTAGAGATAAACAAAGGTAAATAAAGGCGAGAAAAGAGAGTCCTTGCTAATTGTATAGTAATAGTCCTTAGCAAGTAAATGTTATAATAAAATAAAGAAAGATAAAAGAGAAATGATAAGTCTAATATAGTACCTGGAGCTATGCTCACACTTAAGTATGTAAATACTTAAGTACTATAAAAGAGAAAGAAAAGGGATAGTCCTTACTAAGTAAAGTGGAGCTAAGCTCACACTTGTAGTAATAATACTACACTTTACTAGTAAGTAAAATAAAGAAAAAGAAAAAGAAAAAAAGAAACACGTTACGAGGTGCCAAAGCAAGTGCCTCGTAACAATGTCTGCTTTCTTCCCTTTGGGAAACACGCTGCTCAATGTTATAACTGTCCTATCAGTCCTCATTGCCTGCCCAAGCCTGCACTCACAATCCTTTCAGTTGACACCTCATATATTGCAGTCAGCTTCATCCTCAGCCAAGAAGATTCAGAAAACAATGGGCAACACTATTTTGTGCATTTTGGCTCAATAACACTTAACAATCAAGAGTCATGTTTTTCACAAGCAAAACTCGAGATCTATGGCTTATTCCATGCCCTGCATGCATTGAAGCTCTACCTCATATGTGTTCAAAACCTCTTCATTGAAGTTGATGCCCAGTACATAAAAGGCATGCTAACCAATCCAGATCTTGTGCCTTCTGTGAGTATCAATAGGTGGATTATTGGCATCCTTGCATTTCACTTCATGCTAGTGCATGTACCTGGTGTGGTCCATGGTCCAGATGGACTGTCATGACAACCCTCGCAGCCTGGTGATCTGCCAGAGGATGATGATGATGATGATGATGATGATGATGATGATGATGATGATGATGATGATGATGATGATGAATTTGATGATTGGATCAATCATTTTTACAGTTTCATGCATATTATTAACCCACCATTTCTGCATCTCCACACTACTCACCAATCCCTCACCATGTTAGCTAACAGTATACCAGAACCCCCAGCAGAGGGCAAGACAGTATCACAACCAGATAATGAAAATGCACCTGTGGAACTGATTCCACAAAATGCTGCAGTGCCGTGACAGTGTCAGGCTTCATTTTTTGGAGTGTTTAGCCTTTTATTTCTTTTCATTTTCCTTTATTGTTTTCCTTTGATTATGATTATGATTATGATTATGATTATGATTATGATTATGATTAGATTAGATCATCTTATCTTCATCTTATCTGATCTACATCTAATCATTTCTACTTACATTCCTTTGGCCTAGACTATGAGGTCATAGCAAACACCTTTGGCATGTTCCATACTTACTGCAGTATTGTACTGTAGTGTCTGCCCTAGAGTAGTGGCGCTGGTCCATGCGCCTTCTCATAGAGTATATAGATAGCTGTAGTATAGCTGAATATACTCCAGCTAGTTATGGCTGGATTTCCTCTTCTTTTAGTGTGAACTATTAGTTGAGTGCACCCAGTCTCCCTTTCAGGGATATATGCAGACTCCGGTCTCATAGACAGGACAAGCAGCTTCTCCCCATGCACGCATGGCTGGATGACTTACAGTGCCCAGCTGATGTCAATGATGCACAGTATGCAAGATTCATGTGCTATTGTACTGAATTTTTTGTGGCCACAGGATGGCTCTGGTGAAGAGACCCACATGGCCAGCACAAAGCAGTCCTCTTTTATGAGGAGCGATTACCCATTCTGTGATCTGCACACAATGATATCAGTCATTGGGGTATCTATGCAACATGCATGTTAATCCATGAATGCTTTTGGTGACCTCAATTGCTGCAAGATGTTGCCTGGCTTGTATGGACATGCCATATCTGTCAACTATGGCAGATTAGGAATGTCTTGCTGCCTCCAACAGTTGTGACACCAGTGCCCTTATTCATCAAAATGTACATGGATTCCATGCACATGCCTCTGTCTGGTGGATATAAGTATATTGTGCAAGGACATTGCTCACTCACACATCACCCAGAGTTTCACATGCTGCACTCTGAGACAGCTAAATCCCTTAGCAACTGGATATTTGAAGATATTCTTTGTCACTGGTGTCAGACTCCTACTGCTGACCTTATTCCCTGCTGTTATTTTATTCTTTTCTTTCTTTTTACTTTAGATCATCTGATTAGATAAGATCTTCATCTTATCTCTTTTATCTTATCTCTTTCAGATATCTTACTTACTGTCATTACAGGCATCTCAGGGATCATTCCCACAGATGCTGCACATCTGTCAGCTGTGTTCCCACACATGCTGTGCTTTACTTACTGCTTGACCTGCCCTTAGTTACTGCACCTGGTCTGTGCATGATCCATAGTACTATAAGTAGGAAGGTAGTATAGCAAATAGACTCCAGCTTGTTACAGCTGGTTCATCCCCTCTTCTTTAGTCTGAGTCTCCTCATCCCTTGGGCTTAGATCCAGGGCAGCTCCCAGTAAGCCCTCCTAACAGGAGGCAGGGATATGTTGGGAGTCAGTGGTCTCACACTACAGATGTCTGCCATAGGCTTGACGATCCTGACAACTGGGGAGCACTAATGGACATTGTCTCAGACAACGGTGTGCCATATGTTAAAGTGCTCAATTATTTGGCACAGCAGTATCACATTTGGCATATACATATTTCAGGTTACAATTCTTGTGCCAATGGCATTGTTGAGCATCCACATTTTGATGTATGCCAGGCATTGTTCAAGGATGTGGATGGCGACCAGTCAAAATGGTCTCAGGTTGCATACTCTGTGTTTTGGGCTGACTGCCTTACAATTCATAGGCACATGGGGTGTTCACCTTATTTTGCAGTTACTGGCACACACCCTATCCTACCCTTTGACATTGCTGAAGCTACATATCTCATTCCACCACCAGATTCCATTTTATCCACCACTGATCTCATTTCTCACAGGGTGATAGTGCTCCAGAAGCATCAAGAGCATCTCACAGAGCTACACTCCACAGTATTCAATACATGATGGGAAGCTGCGGCCAGGTTCAAGCATGAATTTGATGTGACTATCTGCAATTTTGACTTCCAGTGCAGTGCCCTCATCCTCATCCACCACACCACCATTGCAAAAGCATTAAATCACAAAATGTACCCCTGCTACCTCAGACCTCTTATTGTACTGTCATGCAACAGAGGAGGCACATATATACTCTGTGAACTCAATGGCACAGTTCTTGACAGGCCTATTGCAGCATTTCATGTCATCCCCTACTTTGTGTGACAAATGATATCCTTGCCTCTGCTTGATGAACTTATTGACATCACAACAGATCATCTCTGTCAACTAGAGTCTACTACACTAGACAACATTGAGGAGCAAGGTGTTGAATGCGACTAAAAACATGTCTCTTTTATTTTTCTTTCTCTTTTAATTGTTTCCCTATCCAGTTTTTAATGTACTTACAAGTCTCTCACTTGTTCCTTTGCTGTCACCCTTTTGCTTTTATTGTATAACTTTCTACATGTATGGGAGACAACAAAAATATGTGTGCAGTGACCTTTACTCCCACTCTTTACCCTTGCCTTTTGACCCTGCCACCTTCTGATGCATTGCACTGTGCTCTGGACTCCATCACTCTTGCTCCACAAGTTGCATGTGGATGATCTGAATCTTGGCCTCCAGCAGGTGCATGGACTGGTCAATTGAGAGCCACTGGAGCCCCAGTTTGGTGTACTGCATCTCATACCACTGAAGGGCCCCCCAGTTGGTGGCTTCTGCCATGTGGCTGTTTTGGTAGTCCAGGTGTGGTGGGGTCATCAGGAATTTGATGCCCATGTACCCACCCACCTCCAGTAGGGGCCCCTCAGAACCTGACAGCTCATGTGCAAAGGGGTGACTAGGTCTGGCTGCCTCACTGCTGCCCCACATGAAGAGTGGCATAGGCAATTGCAGTACTGCAACTAGTGGCTTAGTGTCCCTGTCACACCACACCAATAAAGGGACTCACCTGTCATGACTGTCCAGTCCAGCTGTATGGTGAATTCACAACATTGCCACTGATGTGCACACCTGACACTGATGAGCATCATGTGCATGTAAAGCTGGAAACCAACCATCAGTGACATCAGGCAAATACAGCAATACAAACACACAGCACACAACAATCAGCCAGATGAGCACAGTGATATAAATGCACTGCACACAACAATCAGCTGTAGCCACATCAATTGTGTATTTGTTTAGGCATCAGACTGTAGGACTGGGGTCAGCCAATGAGGAGCAGGATTGATGAGCTGTACAGGCTGAGATGTGGTCCATGGAGTCATGAGCAATTGGTGCAATCAAGACCTTTCCTATTTCACTCATCCATATAGCACCCAGACTCCACTTCACTTTATGATCGACCCTGCACTGTAAATTTTCTGTTGTGTTTTGTTGTGCTCCAGCCTTGGAGCTAGACTTGTATTTAGATAGTGCATCATCTGTCAGAAGAGAGGAGATTTCCCCCACCCACGATTTGACTTCTCCTCTCCATCTGAGCTCCAAGTGAAGAAGCACACCCTAATCTTCCCTCCATGTTTCCCATTTACAAAGAAATAGTGTGTTCTTCATAGGTTGTGTCTATTTTGTGTTGCCTTCTTCTTTGCATTGCATTTTCCTTATCTCACTATATTGCCTGTTTGTTATGAGAATTGCATTCCCTTTTGTCACCCTAGTCACATTTCACTATTGCCATTAACTACTAAAACTCCTTTTACCTTGGTGTCTAGAGAATTTTACAACTTGTACCCTCCAGCATTGTTGTGGTTGTGGTTGTTTTCTCCCTTCAGCCTGGCACAGCACATATCAATGCACCACCCTGTCTGCTCATGCCACCAGCACTCAGTGTCCATGCATTGGCACCAGGAGCACAGCTTCATGGCCTGGGAGGTGTCAACCATACTGTGGAGAGGTTGCAGAGAAAGTACTTACCTGATGTGTTGGCCCCACAGCAGTCCACTTCCACCCCTGTCACTTGGCTGCACTGGTGACTGTCTTTGGGGTCATTGTGCCTGCACATGCATGTTTTTGTTGGTGTGGTGTGGTGTCCTTGTCCACATCTTCCACACCACATTTCAAGGCCATCAATGTAGTAGAGCCAGTTGGGTCAGCCATGTCTTCTCTGGCCTCACCCTCCTCCTCAGTGCCCTCCTCATCATTGATGTCCTTGTCATCAGCATTGTCAACATTGATTGGCTCAGGGGGCATGGGTTGTTTGGCTTTGGCCACTCATTGGTGTTGACTTGGGAGTATGCTCTTTGCTCCAGCACCCATGACCCATACATTTTACTTACCTCAGCATGGTCTGTGCATGGTCTCCTTACATACTTAAGGCATCTGTTAGGGACATTGGACTTCAGTCAGTTTTCTACCCCCTCCAGCATCATGGATGCACTACTCACTCTTTATTACTGTTATTTCTGCACAATGATACTGATTCTCTTTCTCCTCAGGCTATTGCCCTTGCTCTACCCACCGTCACCCTTTGCTCCTCTTTAAGTAGAGTGACCTGGACTTAGTTGACTGCCGCACCACACAATGCCACAATAACAATTGGGCCACTGCATGCACCTTGATGCCTGACTCTTGTATCCATGCCCACCCATACTGCAGTGGAGGCAGCACAACCTTGGGCTTCTGCCCATGCGTTCTGACTCCTGCCTGTGATGATGCCCATTCAACTTGCAGTGCCATTGGGTGTTCCTCAGCCATGCATGGTGCACCTGCCTCCCATTCCCCCTCCTCTTGTGACACCAGCTCCACTCCCCTCCTGCATCATGCACTCTTCCTGTTTGTGTGCCTCACACACTGCCAGCTCCTGTGCCTCCTGCTCCATGCATTCTCACACCTTGCACACCACCAGCTCCTGCACCTCCCACTCCACACATTCTTGTGCCTCATGCTCTGCCTGCTCCTGCACCTCACACACCACCAGCTCCTGCACCTCCTGCTCTGCCTGTTTTTGTGCTTCACATTCCTCACATTCTTGTTCAGTGGCTTCCTCAAGTTCCAGCTCATGCTCAAGTACCTCATCAGCCTGCCTAGCCCACTCCATGAGCTGTGCTGGCAGCAGGAATTTGCATGCCCAACTCTCCCAGCTTGCTTCAGCAATGGGTGCCAGGATGCTGCACATGCCTTCTATGAAAAAGGCAGCATTGGCTTCCAAGCTGCCACACTGCTGGTGCTGTCCCTGTGTGTCAATGGTTAGTCTTGCATGCCCCCATGCCTGTCTGCATTACATACCAAGAGGCACCCTGCACCTGCTGTCCATGATCAGTAGGATACCTTGGACAGCCCTTCACCTTGCAGCCACTCATTGAGTGTCATGTGCATGTGTGCTCACAAGTGCAGCAGCGTGCAGTCAGAGGAGGTAGCAGTGGAAGATGAAGTGTGGGACATGTTGGCTGCTTGGCAGTGGATGAAGGTGGTGATGTTGATGAAGCTTATTGATGATGGTCACTGTTATCACACCCTCTGGTTTAGGGCAGGAGTACCTGTGCCTTCACACTTGTTGCATGTCTTTTCACCCTCCTCCCCAGTTTTTTTTTTTCCACTTCCTTCCAAGTTTTTGTTTTTTGCCCACTTTTGCATTTCTGTCTTTCTCTCTTCAAACCACTTCTCAACAAAAAAAAAAAACAAAAAAAAAACCCCAGACTCCATTCTCTGCTTCCATTGTAATTGTGCTCCTTTTACTCTCTGCTGCTGTATTTCCACTCTATTTCACCTTTCCCTATTCCCTCTATGATCAGCCCTGATTAGCACTACTTTCTCATTTCTTTCAGTCTGTCTGTCTCTTCTGTTCATCTCTTCAAAAAAAAAATTCCATCTCTTTCCTTTTCCTCCTCTTTTCCCCACTCTAATTTTGCTGCTCACTACTATTGCTGCACTCCAGTTTCCCCTCCAGTTCACCCATTCCTGCATTGCATCTATGCTTGCCCTCCATCATGGCCCTGTGCCCTGTCCCTCATCCTCACCCAGTCACATTCTGCCCCTTTGCTGGCATTGGCTCCCCATGTTCAGTGATGATTGCCCTATACCCCCCCATCTGTGTCATGCCTCACTGCACCTTGGAGAGTGTCTCTATTACCCACCCTCCCATCTCCTGCTGCTCTACCTTGTCCACTTGTTCACTCTGCCTGCACCATCCACTCCATGAGTCATCCCTCCTGGCTGTGTCTTGTATCCATCTGTGTTGACTGTGGACAGTCAAGATTTCAGATGGGAGGAGATGATGAGCATCATGCACACATAATGCCAGAAAACAACCATCAGCAACATCAGGTGAACACAGCCACATTAACATGCCACATGTGACAATCATCCACAGTCACATTAATTGCTCATTTGTGTAGGCGTCAGAAAATAATACCAGGTCAGCTGACAAGGGATAGGACAAATAGGCCAAGGTGCAGTCTGGACCAGTCAAAGTAACCATGGAGGCACAAGTCATGAAGTCAGCATTTGGTGTGATCAACACTATTCCGCTTTTGCTCATCTGATATAGTATGATACTTTATTCACTCACTGATATGTGCTGTGCCAGGCTGAAGGGTAAAAACAAACCACAACTACAGCAATCACTGGAGGGTGCGAGCTGGAAGGTTCTCTAGACACCAAAGTAGAGAGGGTTAGTAGTTAAGGGTAATTAGCACAATAGCATGACTCAACTAGAGCAACAAGGGGAACGCAACTTGGGTAACAAACAGGTGATCTGACACAATAAGGAGAATGCAATGTGACACAAGGGAGAGCACAATAGAGAATCCAACACAATGGAGACAAAATGTGATGCAAAAGAACACAAAGCAATGGAAAACACAACACAATAATAGCTGTGACTTATGAGGAACACACACTTTTCTTGATAATAAGACATGTGGAGGGAAGATCAAAATGCACTTTTCAGTTATGGACTCAGATGGAGAGGAGAAGTCAAATTGTGAGTGGGGGGCCCAATCCATTTTTGATGGACAATGTGCTATCTAAATACAAGTCTAGCTCCAAGGCTGGAGCACAACAAATCACAACAGAAAATTTACAGTGCAGGGGTAGATCATAGGGATATTTGAAATGAATGGAGTCTGGACACAAGCAAATAAAGTATCATACTATATTGGATGAGCAAAAGCAGAATAGTGTTGATCACACCAAATGCTGACTTCATGACTCATGCCTCCATGGTTACTTTGACTGGTCCAGACCATGCCTCAGCCTATTTGTCCTATCCCTTGTCAGCCAACCCAGTATTATTTTCCAATGCCTATGCAAATGAGTGATTAATGCAACTGCAGATGATTGTTGCATGGAGCACATTAGTGTGGCTGTGTTTGCCTGATGTCACTGATGGTTGTTTTCTGGCATTACATGTATGTGATGCTCATCATTGTGTCCAGACTCCATTCATTTCAAATATCCCTATGCTCTACCCCTGCACTGTAAATTTTCTGTTGTGATTTGTTGTGCTCCAGCCTTGGAGCTAGACTTGTATCTAGATAGTGCA
>QLPN01002101.1:132867-157290 GCA_003314395.1 Albatrellus ellisii | reverse complement strand
TTATCCTTCTTTTATTTATTATAACATTTACTTGCTAAGGACTACTACTATACAATTAGCAAGGACTCCCATTTCTCGCTCTTATTTTCCTTTGTTTATCTCATGTTCATTACGCGCTTGTGGCTGAGCCACTTATATCACATGGACACTTACTTACTGCGCTTTACTGCGCATACTCGTTTACTTACTGCGCATTACTGCGCAACATTACTATACTTAGACCTCTAGTCTTGTATAAAAGTTGACAAACTGGCGGTCTTAAACCCCAGTCTTGTCAACTTCGCAATCTAGGGAATCTCCTGAATCTTGCGCTTGATCTAAGCTCATCAAGCTACTCACTTCATTCTTTCTTAACTAAGTCTAAGAACTCTAAAAGCTATCAAGACATCTTACACTAAGTCAAACTGGATCTTCGTATCATTATCGGTGGAATCATCCTCATAACTATATCGCTAATCCCACTCTTCATCGTCATTCGGAACCTCTATTACGTTCATCAAACCAACATTCAAACCTTGGTTACCAGGAGTAACATACTAGACCTTCCCTAAGACCGTCCATTAGGCCGCTCTTAGCACCATGCATCTTGTGGTGTCATTGACACAATGCCTGCTTTAGTCCATAGATCACTTTGTCCAGCTTACACACTTTGTCCTCCATGCCTTCTTCCTCACAACCATGGGGCTGCATCATGTATATATCCTCATCAAGGTTGTCATGGAGAAAGGCAGACTTGACATCCATTGAGTGAACCTCCCAGTCTTCTAGCACTGCAATGGGAAGTAGAGCGTGAGAGGATTCAAAACAGGTGATGGGGGGCAAGGTTTCAGAGTAGTCAATTCCATGCTTCTGTGTGAAACCTTTGGCAACAAGCCATGCCTTGAACCTGTTGATGACAGGCCATGTGCAGAGGAGAACCAAAAGAGAACCAAAAGAATTCTTATTTGTACATGTCATGTCTCTATGATATATATAGTGGGGTATAGTACTGCACTGACCATGTGTGTACAAATATGTATGAGTATGTGTGTGTATGTTCAGTATATGCAAAAGAGGAAGGAGGATGTTAGTCATCATCAGTATATCATATTGTCAACAGAACCTGCCATCCACTTTGTGCTTGAAGACCCACTTATTTGCAACAATGTTCTGTCCAGCAGGGAGGTCAACAAGTGTCCATGTACCTAGCTTTTTTAACATGCAAAGCTCTTCTAGGCAGGTGGCATTCCAGAAATCACTGTTGTTAACATTTCATGCATTACCTACTATTTTTCATTCAGCTTCCTTCCCTCACTTGCTCGACACTCACTCTATATGTACTAAATACATATGCATTACACACACATGTACTATAAGCTTCTCCACTACCTCCTTGGCATTCACACATCCTGCCACACTCATTACACCAGGACAACACACATCCCTCCTACTTATGGGCACTCTTGTATTCTTTCACTTACTCTCTGCTCTAACTATACTTGCAGACTCTATATAAGATGGACCACATACCTTACAACTCCTCAGACATCTTACCATCCTGTCTGAGTGAGTACCCTTCATTCCCATCTTGTTCTATTCTCACTCTTCCCTGCAGCACATCTCTACTACTACATTGTGTCACTCTCTTGTGCTCACTCCCACTCTACTTGCTGCAGCCATGCTTGCTGCCACTGTCCCCTTATGGATCATTTACTGCTTATACATTGTCTTTGTCATCATCTGCCATAACCTGCATGCACAACTGTCAGGACCAGAGAGTGCTTGTTGCAATGTGAGAGGATCACATTGAATAGCACAAGTGAGGAGTGCAGAGAGGGAAGTCAACAGAGTTTGGAAAATGGTGTTACCATCATCCTCATCACTATCAGGGCCCCCCACACTCAGAGCAGGGTCACACAGAACCTCAGTGAAGGGGCAATCACCATAAGCACTGTCCACAAAGCAAGCAGGGCACTGGGGAGCACAATGGGGATAAATGACTGGATCATCTGGATCAAGGAGCTCAGCACATGCCTGCTGTCACCCAGAAGAGAAGCAGGGGTGGCCAAACCACTGGGGCAGCTTGACAGGTGCATCAGGCAGCACATGGTAAGTGTGGTGAGCATGACAAACCAGAGGAGGAGCAGAAGCAGCAGCAGCAGATGGTGGTATGACAGGCAGGGCCAGGGGAGCAGGAGCATAGGAGGCAGGTACAGGAGGGTCAGCAGCAGTCAGGGCACCAGGTGTGGGAGGAGCACCAGGTGTGCCACCATTGTCATCAGAATCAGATCCAGTGTCATCATAGTCAGAGTCAGCAGCAGGCACCTCTGGTGGGGGAGGAAGAAGGTCCAGGATGAAGGAGGATGGGTGTGACTCTTGGAAGGGAAAGGAGGTCTCCCAGAACTCAGCTTATGATTGTGTGACAAGCCAAGCAATCCCAGAACACCCAACCAACCATGCCCACTTGGTACCCAAGGAACACCAGAGGGTGAGTGTGAGCCCCAAGCTTGTGACCGTTGATTTCTGTCTATCTTATGATGCTGGACTCACTTACATACTGCATACATCTTACACTCCCATCTCATCTTATCTTGCCTGCCATCAGTTACTTGTTGTACTGGTAGGCATTTCACATGGATTTATTTATTTCATGTGTATCATACCACTTTCACATTGTATGACTTCTTTTCTTCTTTTTTATGGTTCAGGCTCCTACTCAACTTTACTTCACTCTTGCTATATCTAGCTCACTCTGTCATCATACCACCTCAGCATTCTAGCATCTTGCTGAGCACTACCTCTTTCCTCTGCATACCATCTTCTATCTTGAATGCCTCATCTCTCATCATTCAGATGTAGTCTTTTGGACCCCCCTTCTTCCTCTGTTGCACACTAACTTTGCTATGGACACCTATCTCTTTTACACCATGATCTTTGTCTTGTTTGCCATGCTGCCCAGATATTTTTAGTGATGCTCATGATCATGCACATGCATGAAAGTGAGGCAGCCAAAGGAGCAAAGATGAGAGATATTAGGCTTCAAGCTGGTCCAGAGCTTGTGAGGTGTGGCCCAGGAAAGGCACCATGCAGGCAAGACATTGTACAAGGTGATGGCAACACAAAGGGCATACTCCCAAAAACCAGACAACATACCAGCCCCATGAAGAAGGGAATGTTAAGTTTCAAGATAATGTGACTTGTGGATCAAGCAATGAGCATGACAAACACCACACTAAGTGGGGGACTAGAGTCCTAAGTGTCAGGCCGCTATTATTTTCCTTATTTTTCTCTTCATTTTTCTCTATTTCTTATGTCTCTATCATCATAGATCTTACAATCGCTCCTGATCTATCGAAGCGATTCCCACGGTCATGCATTCTTTCTCTTCGTCTTTATCGGCCGATAACGCGTATGTCGGCCGATCTCCGATCGGCCCGTTCTATATTTAGTTATGACTCTTTCTCTCACGTCTGCTGCGCATGCTCACCAATCCTTCTCACACTTGCTGCGGAGTATCACCAATCACTCCCACAGTTACTGCGGAGCTCAGTCAGCGATGACGCGTCCCTTCTATTATTAGATATGACATCATTACTTTACTTTCTCGTTCTCCGGCCCTATACTGTACTGCATGGTCTGTGCATACTTTAGGATACTATATATATGTAGAACTCCTAGCGGTTTATTCCCCAGTTCTGATCATCTGGGATATCCGCTAGGTACAGTACCATTCTCTTCTCTTCTTTACTATACGCTAATACATCTGGGATATCCGCTAGTTGAAGCGTGATCGTCCTCTTTTATAGCTTTCTTCAGTTGTTTGGCTTCGACAAGCGTCGGCCTCACACTAAGTGAGCAACTAAAGAAGAAGCTGTGCCACCAGTAACCCTTTTATAGTATGTGTAAGTGCAGAGTCTGAACTATAATAGTGTGCCACAGGTATGTCTAAGGTTAGAAGTAAATTGGATCAGTGGAAGTCAAGATAATAAGTAAAGTAAGAAGCTGGAAATGTGGAAATAGAGAAATAGAGAGATATGCAGAAGAACCTTATAACAACAACAGGGAAAGGAGTCAGCTGTCAGAACATACTTATTTTTCTCTTCTTTTTACAATTTCTTTCACTCTTATCACTCAAGATCTACTAAAGATATCTTATCTCATCTTATCAGATCACTAGTAGATCTTATTGCAATTATCTATGACTCATTTCCTTTTAGTCATCAAGATCGATTACTGTACAGATATGACTACAATTCCCACAGACACTTACTGATGCAGTGCAATGCTGCGCATTGCTTATTGATACTTCTCACAGATGCTGTGCATCTTACTCACATATGCCTACCCTACAGTGACAGCACATGGTCTGTGTGCCAATCCCTGTAGTATATAAGAACTCTCCTGTAGTAGTTAGCTCTTCAGCTTTATACATCTGAGATATCTGCTCCACAGCATGACTATTCTAAGGTGTATTGTCTCATCTCCCTATTCATTTCCCTCTTCTTCAGTTGTGACCTTGCTGCTTAGTGTGCGCCTCACATCAGCCTGATTCCAATGTTCTGCTCTACCATTCTGCTGTGGGGCATAGGGAACCATAAACTGGTGGTCAATGCCCTTGGCCAACAGAAGGTTCTTCATGGTCACAGCCATGTACTCACCACCCCAATCACTGTGCAGGGCCTTAAAGGCACTGCAAGGTCTGGTTTTCTGCCCAAGCAAGATACTGTTTGAATGCAGGAGAGAATTGATCCTTGTGATGGAGCAGGTATACCACACCATACCCAGAGTAGTCCTCAAGAAAGGTGGCAAAATAGACATTCCCTTAAATGGAAGGGACATACATGGGACCCATGAGGTCTGAATGGATGAGCTGGAGGATGGCAGTGGCAGAGATGAAGAAGGGAAAAAAGGAGCACAATGGAACTTGCCAAGGGTGCATCCATCACATGCAGAGTAAGACACAAGAGGGTCCACCTTGAATCCCAGGGTGTGAGAGGGGAGGTAAGTGGTGACAACAGGTCATGAGAGGTGGCTGAGGTGAAGATGCCAAATGTTGAGTGAGGGAGCAGCAGTAGAGGCACAGTTGAGACCAGCCAGAGTAGACAACTCAAGCCAGTAGTTGCCATCTCACAAGAAGCCAGTGCAGAAAACAATGTTCCCCTTGGAGATGACACAGGAACCTGATGTGTGAGTGATGGTGAATCTGAGACTATCCAATTTGCTTTGGAGAGGAATCAATGGTGTGCAGTGGGAACATGTAGGAGCCCAGAGAGTGTCATGGTAGTAACATTATTATCCCCCCTTTGTGCCACTTGCTTGATATTCCTGACTCCAAGACAAGAGATAGTGGAGTTATCACCAAGGGAGATGTGCTGGAGATGTGGTGTATAGGAAAGAAGTTGTCTTTATGAGGAGAGATGTGATTGGTGCAGCCCAAGTCTAGCATCCAAAGTGCCTTATCACACCTAACATAGAAATAAGTGTTGAGCTCCCCAGCAGACTGCTAAGAGTGGCCTATTGGACAGTCTTAGGGATTGTTCAATGTGGTACTCCTGGCAATGAGATGGTTGTAGTAGGCAATGTAAATGTTCCTAGTGATGATGAAGATAGGGATCAATGATATAGTGATGACGATGATACCACCAATGACTAAATGAGGATCCAGGATGTTGAGTTTAGGATGTATTAGTGACACTTAGTGACTTAGAGATCTTAGACTTAGTTCTTAGGTTTGTAAAGCAAGAGGAAGGCAAGCTTAGATCAAGCACAGTATAGGAGAATCCCTAGATTGCAAAGTTGACAAGACTGGGGTTAAAGACCACCAGGCTTTCAACTACTTATATAAACCTGAGTGTTCTAAAGATAGTACAAGTAGTTAAAGCTCACTGATTAATGATGATTGCATAACAATCAAAGAGATCATGTGACTAAGACATGTCCATAGTAAGCTAAGTAAAGTAGCCACAAGCACAAAGTGATCAAGAGATAAATGAATATAAACAAAGATGAGATAAGATGAGTCCTTGCTAATTGTATAGTAATAGTCCTTAGCAAGTAAATGTTAATATAAATAAAGAAAGGAAAGATAAAGACACTTCATAGTACTTGGAGTAAAATTTGCAGTGCAGTATGTAAATACTGTGGTACTATAAAGAAAAGAGATAGAGTCCTTACTACAAGTTGGAGCTAAGCTCACAGCTGTAGTTAATACTATCCTTATAGTAAGTAAGATGAAAAAGAAAGAGAAGAAAAGAAAAAGAAACCTGTTACAAGGTGCCTAAGCAAGTGCCTCATAACACAGACAACATGTTTATACTACCTCTACCACCCCCACTAGTGTCTGGCCTAGGCTTCTTCTCAGCATCTATTCTCCACCATGTGATTGCACCTCCTGCAGTGGGAGCAGAGCTTCTTGTTTTGTTGAGCAGCACTGGTTGGCTTGATAGCTGCAATAGATGATGATTTTGTGCATGCTTCTTCATCCAGAAGGTGGGCATGAATGTTGGCAGGCAAAAGTTATTGAAAGATGGGCAGTGTCACAAACAGTGAATAGACCATTTGTAAAATAGAGGTAGTGTTACCAGAGAGATAGAGGTAGCCTTGTAGACCAAGGTGTAGATAAGGCAAGAAGAGGACCAGAGTCCAGATGTCTTACAGTGACTTCCAAAATTGATTCTATGTTTTGCAATTTCTCATTGTTTACTGATTAAATCAGGAACCAGAACAAATAAGACCAAAGTGTAAGTTGATGCCTAAATCTAGAATGTCAGGGCTATACATTTTGAAAATAATTACATAATTTGGATCAGTATCTATGGAGATATAAACAGCTTAATCTAGGGTATCATTCAATCAATTTTGTAACTACCTGTTAAAAAACCAGAAACTAGGAATTCTAATACTTTGTATGACCTCCTTTGGCCTTAATTACTGCTTGAAGTCTTCTAGGCATACTTTCAATCAAGTTCTGACACACCTCTGGTGGGATTTCATTCCACACCTCTGCCACTCTCTCCCAAATCTCCCAAACTCCTTTAGGCATTGTTGAATACTCCCCCAGCCATCATTTGATCTGTTGCCACAGATGTTCAATGGGGTTTATGTCTGGAGACCGTGGAGCCCAGTCCAGAACATTGATATCATTGTCTTCAAACCATTTGGTGGCCTTTTTGGAGGTGTGCTTGGGGTCATTATCCTGTTGAAAAATGACATTCTTGGCAGAAAACCCTGATTCCTCCAGGCTGGGCAGTAGGTTGTCCTCCAAAGTACTCACATACTGATCTGCATTCATCTTCCCCTCAACCTCTGCAAGTCTTCCAACTCCCTCCCAACCCATACAACCCCATACCATGATGTTTCCAACTCCAAACTTCACTGTGCCCTGCACCTCATGATCAATCAGCCCCTGGCCAACCTGCTTCCAAACCCACTGCTTTCCATCTGACCCAATTCTGTTGATTTTGGTCTCATCTGACCAAACAATCCTCTTCCAGTCCTCTACAGTCCAGTTTTGGTACTTCAAAGCAAAGGCTAAGTGTTTCTTGTGATGTACTGTGGAGAGTAGTGGCTTTTTCTTCTTTGTTACAGCCTTCAATGAATGTTGTTTAAGAACTTGGCACACAGTTTGTGAGGAGACAGGGTTGGGGATGATGGAATTGATGTGCTTTGTGGCCTGGACAGCATTGGCAACCTTTCCTGTGGTGATTTGTGTAATGATAGCGTGTTCAGAGGTGGCAGAGAGCTTGGAAGGATGACCAGAATGAGGTGACTGACAGTTGGGAAGGAGGTTTTTGAGGACCCTGGCAACTGTAGGCTGGCTAACACCCAGAGAGGAAGCAATTTTACAAGTGGATTGACCATTGTTGGCTAGAGCAATGATGTTTTCCTTCTGAGCAGAGGAGATAGAGCACATGGGAGAATTAAAAAGCATTGAGTGGGTTGGCAGTGCTGAAATAACTTCAGTTGAAGTGGTTGCTAAGATACAATCTCTATAGCAACCATCTGTCAATCACATATCTGTCAAAGTTTGACAGATCTGTCAGACTTTGACAGTTCTGACAATGAGTTACAAAATTGATTCAATGACATTCTAGATTGAACTGTCTGTATCTCCATGGATACTGATCCAAATTATGTAATTCATTTCCTAATGTATAGCCCTGATGTTCTAGTTTCAGACATCAACTTACACCTTGGTCTTTTTTGTTCTGGTTCCTGAGTTAATCAGCAAACAATGAGAAATTGCAAAACATTGAATCAATTTTGGAAGTCACTGTACATTACTGTAAGATAAGAGAAGATGTGTACCAGATGGTAGAGGGTACACAGAAGAAATAGAGAGCTGCATAGAGCAGGTATGTCAGAAGAGAGCTAAGAGAGTAGAAGAGATACTCACCTCAGCACATGCAGAAGTGCTGAGGTGAGACAAAGACAAGGTAAAGAAGATATAGTAAGAGCAAGATAGAGTTTAAGAGGAGCTCAAACCATTAAGAGAAAAGAGATATCAATAAGATGAGATAGAGATAAATATACTTAATAAGTAAACAGTGTGATCAGCATCATAAGGTAATGAAAAAACCAACAACAGTTGCACAATGTCAGCCATACCAAGGATTGCCAAGGTGAGGTGACCCCATGAGGGAGGAAGGGCACACAGCATGATGAAGCACAGGTGTTGGTCAGACACATGTACCCCAGAGCTGGCAAGATGCTCACAAGTAAGTGCTATCACATTGACCTGGTCGAGGAGAGAGGGATGTTGATGTTGAGGCACACCTCAAAGAGTTGTTGGAATGAGACAAAGGCAGTAGTTGCAGACTGCTTCCTGTAGAGTTCTGCAAAAGCATCCCAACAGTCTTTGGTGGTGAGTGAATCTCATTCAATGAGTGCTCCTGGTACATCACCAATGTGCATGGTAATAACTGCTTTCACCATCCTGTTCCTATCCTCCCAGACCTCCAGTTTGTTGATGTTGATGATGTGTTGCCTGGGTAACCCTCATAACCCTCCTTCCACCTCAACTTGCTCAGTCTGTTCCTGAGGTCAACCTTGTGCAACAGCAGTCCAGATGCCCATGATGATGAGGGCAGACTTGACCATGGCAGCCCAGTGCCAATAATTGTTTGATCCTTCAAGTGTGACAGTGATTTTTGGAACAGTGGTGGGATTGACTGCTAAGAGCAGCCTATTGGATGGTCTTAGGGAAGGTTTGTGATAACTATACCCTTGGTAACAAGGTAGTTGTTGTGCACTTGGTAAGTGTAGTCAATGTTCCTGATGACAATGAAGAGTGGGATCAATGAGATAGTGATAAGGATGATACCACCAATGACTAAATGAGGATCCAGAATGACAAGTTTAGGATGTATTAGCAACACTTAGAGTGACTTACAGATCTTAGACTTAGTTCTTTAGAGAATAGTGTGAGGCAGTAGTGAGCTTAGGTCAAGCACAGTGTAGGAGAATCCCTATATTGTGAAGTTGACAAGACTGGGGTTTAAGACCACCAGGCTTCCAACCACTTATACAAAACTAGAGTTCTAAAAATAGTACAAGTAGTTAAAGTTCACAGATCAACAATGATTGCACAGCAATCAACAAGATCATGTGACTAAGATGCATCTGTAGTGAACTAAGTAGATATAGCCACAAGCATGAGTGAAATGAGAGATAAACAAAGACAAATAAAGACAAGATAGGCCGAGTCCTTAGCAAGTAAATGTCATGATAAATAAAGGAAGATAAAAGAAAGATAAGATGCCTTATATAGTACTTGGGGCTAAGCTCACACTCTAGTATGTTAATACTAAAGTACTATAAGGAAAGATAAGTCCTTACTAAGTAAAGTGGAGCTCAGCTCACACTTGTAGTAATAATACTACACTTTACTAGTAAGTAAGATGAAAGAAAGAAAGAAAAGAAAAAAAAAAAACAAGTCCATTACAAGGTGCCAAAGCAAATGCCTCATAACATTGACAGCAATTATAAGAGTGGAGAGGTAGATGAGGTGTTAATATCAGCCCAGGGACCTCAGGGGACAATGAGGGAAAAGAAGTGAACCAGCCAGGAATTGAACCCAGGACCTCCCACATACTAGAAGGGTGCTCTAACCAACTGAGCTACCAGTCCTTGTATAGGGCAAAGTGGGTTAACCATGAAGTGTTGCAAGATGGGCTTTGCTTGACTACCAACATGAGGAGGGGGGGGAGAGGAGTTCAGATGTATGCATGGTGAGGTCATTCTGGCATCTGAGTGATATACCAGGTGAATAAGATGAGAATGAGCAGTACATATGTCCAGACAGCAATAGTGGTAATGAGTAACATAGTGGAGGATGATGAGGACAAAGTTGTATGTGAAGGAGGGAGGAGCAAGTATGAGTGAAGCATCAAGTATGAGTGTAAGTGTGAGTGTGAGTGTGAGTGTGAGCAGAGTTGTGAGGTACAACATTCCTGCAGGGCCCATAAGCTATTGAGCAGCCAATAAACTGGTGCTCAGAGACTACAGGAAAGATCTACTTAAGAATGGGAGGTCAGTTGGTAAGCAGTCCCATATTAGGGAAAATGGCCTGTAATGAGGCTGACACATGGTTTTTTTTGTGTCCAAAGTGCCAGTACAAAGACTGTCCTCCCCTGGTGTGGTGCACAGTGCATGGCAGCACAGCATGTGTACCAGTGTGGCACTGTGCAGCAGCACATCCTGGCTTTTTTACAACCACTTGTGCTGCTGCTCACTGCCCCCATGCTGCATGTTCTGGCTGCTCATCACACCTGAGCTTTTACCCCCACACTGCATGCACTTGGCTGCTCACCACTGCCATGTGCTGCATAGGCTGTCCATTTATCTTTTTTATTATAAGAAAAAACAGATTGTATGCAGGAGCTGACTTATGTGCTATATCCCTACAGACTATGACTCCCTCCCTCCCATGCTGCTGCTGTACCAGTGCAGCATGGTAGCTTACTCACCACCTGTGTCCACTCAAGATGATGTGGGCAATTGGTATGTCACTTCTCCTGTGCCCACCTGTGTGCCCACATCACTGCTTTGTCAACAGCATGCCACCCCCTACCCACCTGTGCCACCACTGTATGAACAGTGCACTGCACATGGCCCAGTACTGCACCTCCACCATGGCATGCTCAACATGCAGTGTTGTGGAAATGTTGGCAGTGGCAGCAATGAGGCAGCTATCTTGCTTGCCTATGCCCACCCACAGTGCCATGGTGGTGAACACATCCACGGTCACAAGCAATGGTACAGGGTTGAATATGTGGTGCTGCAGTGCATCAGAGACAAGGCTGCACAGGCATGGCATGAGTGTGAGGCATGGTGCATGGTTGAAGTGCCAGCTGGCAACTGCACAGTGCATGAGGTTGTGTGGACCCATGCCACTCTTGGCTGTGCATGTTGCAGTGGTGGTGTGGGGCAGCTCAAACCACAGTGCATAGAGCATTGAAGCTGGTGTGCACATTTAGCACAGTGGTGGGCCAGTACCTCTGCTCTGCACAAGTCTGCTGACATTCCCTTTTCCCTAGATTCACCCACCATGTATTGTGGCCTATGGGGTGTGTCCTTTGTCTTTTTCTCCCTTTTGGTTGTCTATTGCATCTGTGTGCAGGCACTGATGCTGTACTTCCACACAGACAGGTTCTGTACCACACAGATGGCATGTGGGGCTTCTGGCATGGCACAACACTTGTGCTGGGGCTTCAAGTGCAAGCAATGCCAGTTCACATGGGCTGGGCATGCATGGTCATCCACCAACAACAAGTTGGTGTGTGTCTCCTGTCTCTTTCAGCTACAAGTCACAGGGTTGAGTACATGCTGTCATGCCAGTTGAACACAGCACACACCATCATGCTGGAAACTCACTGGTGTGCACCCCCTGCTATGCATTTGATTGCTGGACATGCTGCATACTCATGTGCTACCCCCACAGACTTTGCAGCCCTGCAGCCATGCCATGATGTGCTGCTCTGTTAATATTCAATATAATGTGACTTGTGTATTGATCAATGAGCACTACAAACACCACACTATGTGGGGGACTAGAGTCTGAGATGAGCAACTAAGTACATATAGTAAGAGTGAAATTACAGTACCTAGAATCCAAGATGAGCAACTAAAGAAAGAAGCTGTGCCACCAGGAACTCTTTTTTAGTACAAGTAAATGCAGAGTCTGAACTATAACTGTGTGTACCATATATGTGCAGAGTTATAACTGAAACGCATCAAGACAAAGAAAGATATAAGTAAATGTAACACAAAGTCTGGAAATCCCAAGATAGAGAATTAACAAGAGAGTTGGTGAAGAACCTTTAATAACAACATGCTCATGTGGCAGCAGGCAGATGTGTGTGTATACTGCCAGCTTTGACTCACCTCACACCAGCTACCAATGCTCATCCACCTCAGCCAGTGCCCCCAACCTGACATCCCCTGTACCCCCCACCAGCACCTATTCCCAGTCAATGTCCAAGCTGCACAGGCAACAGCTCACCAATGTCATGCCCAGCAGCTCCAGCACTGATTGGGTGTCCACTCAGTAAAATTCTTGGTCAGGGTAGCAGCCAACAATGATGAGTACATCCCACATTCATGTTGACACGTCTTGCTTATTAATCCACTACTTCCTCTTTCATCCAACTACTGTACACACATTCCAACTCATACATACACAGATACACATGCCTGATGCCTCTATGGTTACTGGTCTGTGCACCACAGTAGATACTATAAGTAGACTATAGCATTGTCACATAACAATAAGAACTATTCCAGTTCCCTCACTGCATATGGCCTGTGTTTCACAGGTTATGGGCCCTGCCTGGGCCATATGCGTCTCCCTATTACTCACTGCTGTCTTTGTCTTTACCATCCTCCACTCACACACCTATCTCGTGCTTACCATTATCTTGTCATGACTCACAACTCCCTCACTCGCTGCATCCATTCCAAAGATTAACATCACACTGGAAGGATCCGACAATTACAAACAATGGGCTAACATTGTTAAGTCTGCACTCATCATCATGGGCATCTGGTACACTATTTCAAAGGCACCTATCCTACCCATCACCTCAACTGAAGACGTTGAAGGAGGTCTCCCCATCATCACAGTCACCAATGCAGATCAAATCGAAACCTGGACCCATGACAATGACGTCGCGAAAGCAGTCATTTCTATGCACTGTGGACCACAGCCAGCAGCAATGGTCACCAGCAAATCCATGACCGCGCAACATGCATGGGATGGTCTAAAAGAAGTGTACAGAAAACAAACAGTTATTGCCACCTTCATTGACTTCCAAGCCCTCTTTACCAGCAAATTCAACATCAGCATGCCTCTCACTCCTCAGATCGACACACTCATCATCACCCAAGATCGCCTCATCACCTCTGGAGTAGAAGTCAGTGAGCAGAATATGTGTTTCCTCCTCCTGCACACGCTACCACCATCATGGAGCTCTTTTTCCTCTGCTCTTCTTGCATCCTCAGATCTCACTCACCTTGCCATTGGCAATATCCGTGGTTGAATCCTAGACGAGGAAGCATGCACAAGGCCACGCTCTGTGCTTGCAGCATTCACAACTGATCACAGTGCCCCAGGATGGCGCAACACCTCTTTCTGTACTCACTGCAAACGGCGCAACCATACCATAGATACCTGCTGGACACTCCACAGGATCCCGGCTGATGTGAAAGCGTGACTTGATAAGCGGGACAGGGAAAAAGGCAAAGGGATAGGGCCCGACGTACCTAGTTCTGTAAACACCATGTCTGCTGCACCCATTTCTGCTGAATTCGACGCTTGCTACTATGAGGAGCAGGGGCTCTGGATGCTTGACTCCAGGTGTACAGACCACATCTCGCCCCACAGGGAGGACTTTGACGCTTACTCCAGTACACCCCTGCAATCAGTGGCAGTTGGCAATGGGTCATTGATCCCCTGTCTTGGACTAGGAACTTGTGCGTGACAACACAAACTCCCTAATGGTACCCAAGTTCGGATTTCCCTTTCAGGCATCCTACATGTCCCAAGTGCATCCAGTCACTTTCTCTCTGTCAGCAAACTAGATGCCCTTGGATTTCACGTCTCCTACTTCAACAATAGCTGTGAAATCTCAAAGGACGGGCAGATCTTTAGCTCTGGGTACCTCGACAAAGGGATGTACTGGGTAGCATTGTCACCCACTCATTCCCTCCATGCCATGTCACAACCTACGCTCTGCACCTGGCATGAGCAGCTGGGACACCTGTCTGAAGAAGTCATACATTGTATCACGCCTACACAACTGACAGGCTTTACTCCACCTACGTCCTCCACTGATGTCTCCCCCTGTTCCAGGTGCTTGTTGGGGAAGTTCCCTCGCTCCCCCTTCTGGGTCTCTCACTCACATGCGACATCTTGCCTTGGTCTCATCCACTCTGACCTCATTGGGCCTGTCAGCACCACCTCGCTTGGCTCCCACTACCTATATTTCGCCACCTTCCTTGATGACTATTCAGGCTTTGGCCTGGTGTACTTTCTCTGGTGAAAGGACCATTTTTTGGAGGCACTTCAGCACTTCCTCACTCATGTCCACATGCTCTTTGGATGGTGGCCTGCCACCTTGCACACTGACCATGGGGGGGAATACCTGGCTGCTTCCATTTCCACCCTCTTGCATGACCGCAGTATTGAGCATCAATTGGCAGTGCTGTACTCCCCTCAGCAGAATGGCCGGGCTGAGCAATGGAATCATTCCATTCTCAAGCGTTTGCTCAGCCTCCTCCACCGAGCTGGCCTGTCTTTGGGTTTCTGGGAGTGTGTGGTGCATACAGCTGTTCACACTTACAACCTCTCCCCTTTGCGCTGCCTGCGCTGGAACACTCCTCAGTCACTATGGCTGCCTGCATCTTTGCCTCCAGACATCTCGCATCTTCGCATTTTTGGTTGCAAAGCCTGGGTTCAGTTTCTGGCCCACCAACGAACCAAGCTCAAGCCGAAGGCCTGGCCCCTCACCTTCATAGGGTACAAAACTGGCACCAAAGGGTGGGTTTTCTGGGATAAGTCGTCTTCCCATCGTGTCATCAGCAGGGATGCTGTTTTCAAAGAATCCATCTTCCCAGCTCTTGTCGCTGCTTCTGCACCCACCATGCTCAACGTTTTCCCGCCTCCTCTGTCCCTGCTGTCTGACGATGATGATTCTGACACCTCTGCCTCGGGCGATGATGACTCTGACAGTGATGAGGATGGTCCATCTGGCAACATGCCTCCTATGGGTGGTCAACCTGTCCCAGATGTCTGCTCTGACAATGCACCTGTGGCAGACAATCCCCTTATGCCACTGATGCCTCTCCCCCATGCTCCAGTGCCCATGCCCATCCCTGCTGTCGGCAGCCCAGTCACCCCTCCTCATGCAGCTGTGCCCACCTCTCCGCCTCCATGCATTCATGCCCAGCAATCCCTACATCGCGAGCACAACATTGGCCTGCCTGATTCACCTCCCTGGCATGGGGCTTCCCCTGCATCGCTGAGTCATCAGCAGCCACCTGTCTGCCTTGTAGACAAGGACTATCCCATACCTCATCACTCCCAACAGGTCACCTGTCAACCAGCCTGTTTCCATGACAGTGCGTACAGACCATGTGAATTCATTGACATCCTTGGCGAGGGGAGGCATTCAGATGGTGACGATGATGTTTTTGTGACTCCTCATGGCACGCCTTCTGTGTCAGCCATCCTCTCCCACACCCTGTCATGTGACCCCTTGACTCTAAAGCAAGCCTTGTCTAGCCATGACTCTGATGCATGGTGAGCAGCCTGTAAAGAGGAGCTCTCCTCACTCAAGAAACTCCAAACATGGTCTCTGGTTGACCCTCCACCAGGACACAACATTGTTGGCAACAAATGGGTCTTTAAACATAAAGTGGATGGAAGGTACAAAGCTCGCTTGGTCACCAAAGGGTTCACACAAATCCATGGAGTAGATTACAATGAGACCTTCTCCCCAGTTGCTCATTTTGAGTCCCTGTGTACCCTCCTCGGTATAGCTGTGCTAGAAGACTGGGAGGTACATTCCATGGACGTCAAATCAACGTTTCTCAATGGAGACCTCAACGAAGAAATATACATGGAGCAACCCCAAGGGTTCATCACACCAGGATCTGAAGGAAAGGTCTGTTGCCTCTCAAAAGCGATCTATGGTCTGAAACAAGCATTGCAACAATGGCACCACAAAATGCATGGGTCACTTCTCGGCTTGTCTTTCACTTGCACCTATTCTGATTCTGGCATTTATGTTTCCACTTCGTCCTCCAAACCACTTATTATTGTCCTCTATGTCAATGACATCACCATTCTTGGAGGTTCCCTGGCTGAAGTGGAAGCGTGCAAAAAGCAACTACAGGCTGTGAGGCTGACGCGACTAGCGAGGTCACACAGTAGACTATTGAAGAGGAAGGGAGAAAAGGGATGATAGTATATTCAAGGACTAACTCGCTATGAAGTGGATATCCCAGAAGTACTAAGCTAAGGAACAAGTACAATACAAAGTACAGTATATATAGTAAATGCCTGTGTGCACAGACCGTGTATATCACTGTAGGGCAGGCATTTGAAGTATAGAAATGGGGATAGCATGATGTCATGCACAGCATGCATGAGAATGATCAGTAAGTAATGCGCAGCATTGCACAGTCAACATGAGAGTATTCGTAAGTGTCTGTGAGAATATGTGTCATAAGTAAAGAGTAAGTGGCCTGATGACAAATGGTGAATGAGTCATAGATTATTGCGAAAGATCTAATCGGATAAGATAAGATGTAATCGTAGATCTTGAGTGATAAGATAAAAGAAAATCATAAAATGAAAAGGAAAAATAACGCGTCCTGACACAAGTGCTCTTCCAAATGACTGACTTGGGGGAAATCAAATCGTATCTCAGTCTACACGTCACCCATGATAGAGCCAATCACTCCTTGGAGATAGACCAAGAGACTTACATCGGTGACCTACTTGACCGCTTTCACCTTGAAGACTGTAATGCGACTCTCACTCCCTTACCTCCTGGGTCCACCCCTACAAAAGCAGACAACAACTACACCGCCAACCGGTCCCTCCAGTCAGAGTACCAACAACTGATTGGGTCTCTCCTGTATGCCGCCATAGTCTCACATCCGGACATCACCTTCACCATCATGAAACTCTCCCAGTTCTTGTCCAACCCTCTTCCTTCTCATCTCACTCTAGCATGCCACATCCTTTGCTATCTCAAAGGCACCATTCACTATCACCTATGGTACGGAGGAGGTGTTGACACTGGGATCGTTGGGTACTCAGACTCTGACTGGGCAGTGGACAGGGATGATAGGAAGTCCATAGGTGCATATGTATTCCTGCTTGGAGGAGGAGCCATGGCATGGTCATCACAAAAGCAGCACACAGTATCCCTATCCTCCACAGAAGTGGAATACATGTCCCTCTCACAAACTGCAGCCCAAGGTCTGTGGTTGCGCTCTCTCTTACGTGAAATCAGTTTCACCTTTCCTTCCTCGCTATTATTGTATGGGGACAATAAGGGGGCCATCGACATAGCAATGAATCCTGTGGTTACTCAAGGGACAAAGCACATCGATATATGACACCATTACATACGTGACTGCATCTCTTCCAAGTCCATCTCCATTCACTGCCTTCCTTCTTCCCAAGTTGTCGCTGATGTTCTCACTAAGTCACTTCCTCTTCCCCTCTTTGCTTCTCATCGTTCTAGTCTTGGTCTCGTTGACTGTGTTCCCAGTATGGGAGGGTGTTGATGCGTCTTGCTTATTAATCCACTACTTCCTCTTTCATCTGACTACTGTACACACATTCCAACTCATACATACACAGATACACATGCCTGATGCCTCTATGGTTACTGGTCCATGCACCACAGTAGATACTATAAGTAGACTATAGCGTTGTCACATAACAATAAGAACTATTCCAGTTCCCTCACTGCATATGGCCTGTGTTTCACAATTCATGCCTACATGCCCATTTCAGCCTCAGTATGTCTTTTCTTTTGTATTTTATTTTATTTTATTTGTTACATATCTGCAGTGGGGTTGCAGGGACAGCAGTGACTCAGATGGATCATGTGTGGGCTTACCAGTGTTGATCAAGACCACCCACATCACTGCTGTGTCAACAGTGCATGGCCTCCTACCAGCCTGTGCCACCACTGTACAAACAGTATGGCCATCACCTTGTTCGTGCAGGTTATGGCAGACAACAATTACAAGGAACAGCATGAGTATTGAGCTAGAACAATCCCTGCATAGGGAAAGCAGATGCAGCATAGTACTGCAGCAATAGGAGAAGGTGTGGACAACAAGTAGGTTGCCACAGCGTAAGAGGAGAGAGCTGCAGGGTTTGTAAGATAAGAGTAAGATGTAGTAGGTAGAGGACTCACTCAGTGTTGTATGACAATGACTGAGGAACTTGTATCATATGTACTGCATCTTATATTGTTGTAGAACATGATTGAAGTGGAGAGGCAATGTAGAAATATAAGGATGCCTAAATGTATGTAGGATGCGCATTGTCCGGAATATGTGTGGTGTGGGGAACCCCACGGGATTGTGGAGAAGTGGAGTTGTGTCATAAGTGTGTAAATATGTGTTAGGAGAAGTAATGCCGAACGAAAGTAAAGTGTAGGAAATGTAGTGATATACAGATGTTCAACACACCTCACCCACACCACCACTGCACAGCATGCCACACATTCTTCCTACATGCATGCACTGCACTGCACACACCTGGCTTGGGCTCAGAAAGCTGCACTGGTGCATACCAGCAGATGAATGTTGTGCTCTCTTTTTCCTTTCTTTCATTCATCTTCGACTTCCCTATATCACAGGTATGTTGTCTGTCAACAGAACTATTAATTATATTCAACTTTGTGCCCATTGTTCATCCACATCTATTTACATCTATCATACTTTCTTTTTATTCTCTGTTGCTATTATGTATCTACAACTGTAATCATGTCTTATCAATTGATATTTCAATGCAACAGGTGTTTACTCTATCTTGACATTTTGCAAACCTCTTGGTGGGTTCTGTGTTGGTAGTCAAGCAAAGCCCATCTTGCAACACTTCATGGTTAACCCACTTTGCCCTATACAAGGACTGGTAGCTCAGTTGGTTAGAGCACCCTTCTAGTATGTGGGAGATCCTGGGTTCAATTCCTGGCTGGTTCACTTCTTTTCCCTCATTGTCCCCTGAGGTCCCTGGGCTGATATTAACATTCTATTCATACCATCTTTTTAAACAATAACATGTTAGGCAGAATGTTCAGGCTATGTTTTTTCTGTATTGAATCATGATACTATATCCATGAGTATAATTTTGCCTGCAAGCAGGCTGGGTACTTTAGCTGTACAATCATATTGGTCTTCTATTATTATGCATCTACACTTAAATGCTTTGGCAATGTTGATTACCATATTTTCTCTTTTATTTTCTGACAATCATCTTTTTCACAGGTGCAGAGTTCCTGGGTTGATGGACAGGGACATGTATGAGTAGTGATCATTGTCAGTATAATGTACCTGCTCAGGCTTTGCCAATGGGTATGCCTGGGTATGGGTATGGGTATGGGTATGGGTATGGGTCTATTGGTTTTCCAGTCTATAAAAGTAACCATACAGTTGATGTTTCTGTTTTGCTTTGTGCTTTAGAGGTGGTTGTTCTATCTATTTCTAATCTACAATACTACTGTGTGTCATCATTGCTATGGGTATGGTTTTTCATGGGTGACAGCCAGTGATCATCAGTATGCACAGGGACAGGGATAGGGACAGGACAGGGACATAAATAAGGTCTGTTGCAACTTATTTATAATGTCACAGATAAATATTTGATTATGTCTTATTTAGTCAATGTTGCAACACAACAGGTCTATACTTTACAGCTAGAGAGGCAATTGGAATTGGTCTGTAAGTTTGGGTTGGTCTGTAGATATATAGAGTACTGTTTCCTTTTATTTTCTGTTGCAACAACTTTCACAGGTGATGTCCTATTGCTACATGTTGTAATGCAACAGGATTCCCAAGGAGGATCAACCTTGAATGTGATATATCCTGAGGTTTTACGGAATGTCTTACTAGCACCTTGGTGTTATGAGGCACTTGCTTAGGCACCTCATAACAGACTTGTTTTCTTTTTTTTCCTTCTTTTTCTTTATCTTACTTACTATAAGTGTAGTATTAACTACAGTTGTGAGCTTAGCTCCAACTTATAGTAAGGATTCTATCTCTTTTTCTTTATAGTACTACAGTATTTACATACTGTGCTGTGAGTTTTACTCCAAGTACTATAAAGCTTCTTTATCTTTTTATCTTTCTTTATTTATTTATATTTACTTGCTAAGGACTATCACAATACAGTTAGCAAGGACTCACACTATCTCATCTATATTTACCTTTGTTTATCTCTAGTTCAGTTTGTGCTTGTGGCTACATTTACTTTAGCTTACTACAGACATGACTTGGTCACATGATCTTGTTGATTGCTGTGCAATCATCATTGATCAGTGAACCTTAGCTACTTGTACTATCTTTAGGACACTCTGTTTTGTATAAGTAGGGACAAGCCTGGTGGTCTTAAACCCCAGTCTTGTCAACTTTGCAATCTAGGGATTCTCCTATACTGCACTTGATCTAAGCTCACTATACTCTTGCTTCAAACCCTAAAGAATGAAGTCTAAGATCTCTAAGTCACTCCAAAGTGTCACTAAGACATCCTAAATTCATCACTCTGGATCCTTGTTTAGTCATTGGTGGTATGATCCTCATCATTATCTCATTGATCTCTCTCTATATCATCATCAGGAATGTTTATGACACTTACCAAGCACACAACAACTACCTTGTTACCAGGGGTATAGTTATTGCAAACCTTCCCTAAGACCATTGATGAGCATCATGCGCACATAACACCAGAAAATGACCATCAGTGACATCAGGCAAACACAGCAACATTAACATGCTGCATGTGACAATCATCCACAGTCACATCAATTGCACATTTGTTTCAACATCAGACTATAGGACTGGGTTCAGCTGGCAAGGAGCAGGATTGATAATATGTGTAGGCTGAGGTGTGGTCCATGGAGTCACAAGTCACAAAGTCAGCATTTGGTGTGATTAGTCCTTTTCCTATTTCACTGATCTGTACAGCATGATACTTTATTGTTCACATCCAGACTCCACATCATTGCAAATATCCCTATGATTGACCCTATGTTGTAAATCTTCTGTTTTGTTTTGTTGTGCTCCTGTCTTGGAGCTAGACTTGTATTTAAATGGCAAATCATCTGTCAGAAGAAATAGATTCCCCCCCACCCACAATTTGACTTCTCTTCCCCATCCAAGCCCATTTGTGAAAAAGTGCTGATGAGCATCATGTGCACATAAAACTGGAAAATGACCATCAGTGACATCAGGTGAACACAGCAATACAAATGCACAGCACATGACAATCAGCCAGATGAGCACAGTGATATAAACACGCCACACATGACAATCAGCCATAGCCACATCAATCGTGCATTTGTTTAGGCATTGGACTGTAGGACTGGGGTCAGCCAATGAGGAGCAGGATTGATGAGCTGTACAGGCCAAGATGCGGTCCATGGAGTCACAAGTTGTAAAGTCAGCAATTGGTGTGATTGATGCCTTTCCTATTTTGCTCATCCATATAGTGCCCAGACTCCACTTTATGATCAACCCTGCACTGTAAATTTTCTGTTGTGTTTTGTTGTGCTCCAGCCTTGGGGCTAGACTTGTATTTAGATAGTGCATTGTCCATCAGAAAAGAGCAGATTTCCCCCACCCACAATTTGTTTTCCCTTCTCCCATCCAAGTCTCAGAGCAAAAGTGCACACCACGTAAGTTGTGCTATCAATTTCACTGAGTGTCTATTGCATTCTCCATTGTATTCTCTATTGTGTTGCATTCTTCATTGTGTTCTCTATTGCATCATGTTGCATTTCAGGTCTCCATCATTGCCATTGTTGTGCCACACTTCCATCATATCTCTGTATTGTTGCCCAGTTGTGTCACATTATTGCATCTCTTGCCCTAATCTACTAACTCTCTTTCTATTGGTGTCTAGGGGATCTGATGACTCACACCCTTCAGCATATACTGTGGTTGTGATTATAGATTCCCCTCTTATATGCACACAGTACATATCAGCACATTCTGATCTTCCCTCTGCATATCTCACTATCAAGAAAGTGCATGTTCCTCATATGTCACATCTATTATTGCATTGCATTCCCCATTGCATTGCATCATGTTGTGTTCTATATTGTGTTGCATTTAGTCTCCATTGTGTTGTATTCTCTATTGCATTCTCCCTTGCATTGCATTGCATTGCATTCTCTTTATCTCATCATATTGCCCATTTGTTGCCCAAGTCATGTTCCCTTTTGTTGCCCCAGTCACATTGTGCTATTGTGCATATCACTCTTAACTACTAACTCTCTCTACCTTGGTGTCTAGAGAATCTTACAACTCGTACCCTCCAGCAATTGTTGTGGTTGTGGTTGTTATTTCCCCTTCAGCCTGGCACTGCACATATCACCATCCAATAGGCTGCTTTTAGCACTTCTGACATACCTGCTCTATGCAGCTCTCTCTTTCTCTGTGTACCCTCTACCATCTGGTACACCTCTTCTCTTATCTTGCAGCCATCTCTCTAGCTATCTCTCAGGCTATATCTCTAGCCATCTCTTTAGCTCTCTCTCTGGCTATCTCTTTAGCTATCTCTCTAACTTTCTAGGCCTCTGGACTGTTATCCTCTTGGCTCATCTATCTCCACCTGGGCTCACAAGCCTATCTCTACACTACAATGTTCAATCTGCTGTTTGCCACTTTGCCCATGTTTCAATACTTGGTCTCTGTTATGAGGCACTTGCTTTAGCACCTTATATCAGATGCATTTTCTTTTTTTTTCATCTCTTTCCTTTCCCTTTATGTTTTCTTTTGATTAGATAAGATAAGATAATCTTATCATTCTGTTATCTTATCATCTTATCTTATCCCTTATCACTTACTGTCATTATGGTCTAGACTATGAGGTCATACCATGAGGTAGCTGCATGGTACCATACTTACTGTGGTACTGTACTCTCTGACCTGCCCTTAGTTTACTGTGCTGGTCTGTGCATGATAGCTAGGAGTATATAGGCTTAGTTAGTATAGCTGAATGTACCCAGCTTGTTATGGCTGGATTTCCTCTTCTTTTAGTGTGAACTATTAGTTGAGTGTGCCCAGTCTCCCTTATGTGATATATGCAGACTCTGGTCTCATATATAGAGCATCTTCTATTTCTCTTTATTTATCTACATTTACTTGCTAAGGACTATTACTATACAATTAGCAAGGACTCATCTTATTTTGTCTTTATTTACCTTTGTTTATCTCTTGTTTCACTTGCACTTGTGGCTACTTTACCTAGCTTACTATGGACACATCTCAAGTCACATGATCTTGTTGATTGCTGCACAATCATCATTGATCTGTGAGCTTTAACTACTTGTACTATCTTTAGGACATCTCATTTTGTATTAGTTGAAAGCCTGGTGGTCTTAAACCCCAGTCTTGTCAACTTCACAATCTAGGGATTCTCCTACACTGCACTTGATCTAAACTCACTTTCATCTTGCTCATAAATTATAAGGACTAAGTCTAAGATCTCTAAGTCACTAAGCATTGCTACAACATCCTATACTCATCACTCTGGATCCTCATATAGTCATTGGAGCTATCATTCTTATCACTATCTTGTTGATCCCATTTTTCATCATCATTAGGAACATTTATATTGCCTACTACAACCATCTTGTTACCAGGAGCACCTCATTGACAAATCCCTAAGACTGTCCAACAGGCCACTCTTAGCAGGTATCAGAGGACTCACAGATGGAGAAATCAGCAAGAGGTGCAAGGGCAGAGTCATGGTTGGGGACTACAGCCTGTGTGGGGATGTTCTCAGACTCAGACACATGACTGTCAAAAGATGAGGTGGACATGGTGCAAGGAAGAAGGGTAGTTGAAAAAGCCAGCTTGGAGCCCACCTTTTTATCCATGGAGTCATGGACAGCATATTGTGCACTTGAAAATGTGTGCAACTCCATACAGAGATTGCTAAGAGCGGCCTAATGGACGGTCTTAGGGAAGGTCTATATTGATACTCCTGGTAACTGGAGATTGGATACATGCTTGATGCATGTAATAGAAGTTCCGAATGACGATGAAGATTGGGGTCAACGAGATAGTAATGAGGATGATTCCACCAATAATGATACAAAGATCCAGGGTGACGAGATTTAGGATGTCTTAGTGACGCTTTTGAGTGAGTTAGAGATCGTAGACTTAGTTCTTAGAGGAGAAGGCAAGTTTGAA
>QLPN01002101.1:0-132511 GCA_003314395.1 Albatrellus ellisii | reverse complement strand
GTATGTAAATACTTAAGTACTATAATAGAGAAAAGAAAAGAGAGTCCTTACTAAGTAAAGTGGAGCTAAGCTCACACTTGTAGTAATAATACTACACTTTACTAGTAAGTAAGATAAAGGAAAAGAAAAGAAAAAGAAAAAGAAACCATTACAAGGTGCCAAAGCAAGTGCCTTGTAACAGAAATGCCATGAGCAGCTTATTGTGTACCTGAACACCTGACCAAAACCTAATAGAACAAGTGCATGAGCAATAGTCTCCATTGAGACTAGTCTCTCCAGCTAACCTTCTACATTAATAAGTATTCTCATTATCATGCCCACAGTATAGCATTTTATTATCTTACATTGTATTTACACCAAAGATGGTCATGACATTTGTACACATATGTGCTGGACTGGAAAACATGTAAATGTTTTACTACAGGTACTATTAAGGTACATAATGTTGAAAGATGGGCAATATCATAAATGGTGAACAGATTGTTTTGAGACAGAGATAGCCTTGTAGGCCAAGATGTAGTTAAAGCTAGAAGAGGACCATAGTCTAGATGTCATACATGACTAGAGAGGTAGATCAGGCCTGTAAGATAAGAGAAGATGTGTACCAGAGGGTAGAGGGTACACAGAAGAAAGAGAGAGCTGCATAGAGCAGGTATGTCAGAAGAGAGCTAAGAGAGTAGAAGAGATTCTCACCTCAGCACTTCTGCATGTTGCTGAGGTGAGAAGATGATGAGGTAAAGAAGATATAGTAAGAGCAAGATAGAGTTGAAGAGGAGCTCAAACCATAAAGAGAAAAAGAAATAAGGGTGTGTAAGGGTAAGTCCAGCAGCCTAAGATAGCCAAAAATCGACACATAAGGTGGCTAAGCACAAGCCAGACACTATCATTCACCCCAGCTGATGAATGTAAGGTACAGTAATTAAGATGTTATTTCATTGGGATGAAACTTTAGAGTACTTATTGGTGTAGAAAATGGCCATGGTGCCAAGGCAATGTAACTGAGTAAGTACAAAATCTTTATCATATACAACAAGGAGAAATCTGTTTGAAATAGGTGTGGCAACACTTGTTCAGGATACTGAAAGTCTCAAATGTGTAGGGTTCGAACCCACAACTTTCAGCATCACTGGAAGCAAAGCCGCAAGATAACCGCTCAGCCACTGCGCCCTCCCACGTGGCATGTTGTCGCAACTGTCCTAGACTAGTGTGAAAGTCGGACTCAGAGCCAAGAGCGTTCGTGCCTTTCTTCTCCTTCGTTCTTTCACTGGCACGGCCTATATCTCTCGTTTGATCTCGCGCGACACATACAAGCTGCCCTTCCTTAGATACTCTAAGCCTACGCTGGGCCGAAAGGAGCTGCTAAGGCTGGCTCCGCCATATGGCCACAAACAATACCACCTCTCTTTCATCCAGCCATGGCACACAGCGCAAACATGTCGAAAACTCCCTTGCGAAGCTCCGCGATGAACCGGCCGACTCGAACACAGCGACTGAGGCTGTCATGACGCCGATATACAAGTATCTCATGGCGGTTCCTGCGATTGATGGCGTAGCCCACTGGTTCTGCGAACGCGCTGAAGAAGTCACGTTTGAGGCCGCCGTGTTCCTCCTCCGGCTGTTCGCCTACAATAGTGTCCGCGTCGACGTATGGAAGATGCGATTCGCATCCACTCTCGCGGGCTGCGGCGCCTGCGTGCGCGGGCTGCAGACGGCCAAACGCACGTCGCGGACAACGTGAGTCTGGCGCTATTCTGGCTCTACCCCCTCTTTCACTCACAGCGGCCCTATGGCACGCCGCGCCGCGCGCATTGTAGCTACTTTGGCGCCTTCGCTGAGGACACCATCGTGGCGTTCATGCGTAAATTCGACGAGTGGGAGCTCGGGCTCGTCCTCACTGCCCTCTCCTCCACTGGTCTTACTCCCGAGCCTCTCACCACCAAGCCGCCCCGCACGCTCTCAGACGCGCCGCCCGCGGTTGTGTGCCACATATTTGCGAATCTCAACATATTCTGGGACCATCGCATCCAGGCCATGCTCGAGCAGCATCTTACTGCCGATGCCGTGCGTGACTGCCCCATGGATCCTCCCGACCCAAGTTGGTTCATCGCACTGCTAAGCAAAGACCTGCGTCTGCGCAGCGTCGCGAAAACGCAGCTGCAGCGCTGCCTGGTCGTGCCGATCCCGATGGCGCAGTTCACGCAGGAGCACATGGAGACAGTTCAGGCGATCGTGCAGCACGTGGCATCAACGGGCATGATGACGCAAGTGTTGCTGACGGCCTTTGACCACAGTAACACAGCGTACGCGAATGAGACAACTAGGAAACTGTCGAATGAGCCTGAAGTTCTCTGGTCCAATTTCGACGACGTTATCAAGCTCGTTCCTGATGAGTGCCTGCGAGTCAGAGGCGCCTTGAGGCTCAGGTTTCGGGGTGCTGTGGTGCAGCATCTCCACGACACTGGCCCTTGTAAGTCCTCGTACATTAACAACTTCAGTGTACAAATGCAATTCTCCTGACGCACCTATACTCACCACATATGTCCGCAGACATGGTTGATGTACTTCGATGTTTCATATTACTCCTCCGGCGGCTGAAAGGCGAGCTCTGGCAGAACGAAAGACTGGACTTTCCCCAGGTTGTCTTTGACACAATCATAGATAACCAAGCATTTGCTGCGGCGATACATTCTCTAGATCTGTCATCGACCGAGGTGAACCCGTGGATTCTGAGCTGGTTCGGGGACTATCTGCGGAGCCTGTGGTCTTCATCCGTGTTTGGCGAGGTCATGTTAAAGGCGGTCGATTTCCTCAGCGAGAAGCTACAGCACGAGCGTTTCAACGATGTGCGCCCCACTGTCATGTATTCAGCTGCCATCGTAAGCGAGTGTTTGCAGCCTTGTGGCGTGATACTGACCATAGTCATCTTAGCTCCTACAAGCTATCTGTTCGGACTGTGCAGGAGATAATGCAGAGGACAGGCACCAACGCGATGCCGTGCTGAGTGCGCTGAACATCCACAGCGACCGTCTCGTGACCATTGCTTTCGCACGCTCGTACAGTGACACGAAGTGGTCGAGTGCTCGCACAGCAATCCGAGACCTCATCGTACGCACTCTCGAGAAAGACGTAGAAACGGTGGACGCCACTGTCAAGAAACTGTGTGGTGCAAGCAATGAATTCCAGCCAAAGGTGACTCAGACGGTCTCAACCATCGCCAAACCCAATCTGCACTCCCAGATATGGACCAGAATGTACGAAAACGTGCAAGCGAACGACTCAGAAGGCATGGCTATCGTCATCAGAGCCGTAGCACGTCTCGCGCACCAGGACAAGCTTAACAGCCGAGCTTTTGAGGAGCTATCGAAAGGGAACAAAGGCGACAAAAAGCATAAGGTTTCAGGCGCAGAGGGTGCTGTGAAAGATATCAACGATGCCTTGAAAGTATTTCGCACCGGGTTTCTGGACACCATCCTGGCATTCGCTAATTACAATGCATCGCACGCTGTAAAGGTGTTACTCCACCAGACGGACATCGTCAAAGATATCATGGCTTTGATGATGTGTCCGGTCGACGACGTCCAGTCAGCAGCGCAGGCCCTAGTCGGGCAAGCTTACGATGTGGACGTACGTCTGGACTGCTTCCGGGCGCTGCTCATGGACATGCCAGATGCGTCACTCAGTGGTATCTTCGACTTTCTCGAGAAGTTCAACATATATGCAGTAGATGCTCCAGAGGCGTGCGGCGTCTCTAAGGTGCTTGTGCGGTGTCTGACCGACATCATTGAGGTGCTGTGTGGCCACCCTGGAGGAGTTCTCTTGGACGAAGAGTTTTTAGACCGGAAGGACGGGTTCAAGCCGGGCGCCTTGCGGAAGTTCTGGAGCCTCATGACGAAGGCGATGACGGTGGTCTTCCAAAAGACGTCGCGCTGGTCGAACTTCTACCAGAACGACGAAATGATCATGTGGATGCGGGACGTGATCATCTTTGGACGGGACATGCTCGCGCAACGGCAAGTTTTTGAGCAGGGCGCCAGCGCTACATCGGGCGTGGTATCCGGGACGAAGACCTCGACTGGGCAAAAGCTAGGCGCGGTGGGCATGGCGATGGTGAAGGATCTGCGGCCAGTGCTGGAAGACCTGACGCGGTGGCTGCGGATCACGGACGAGGAGCTGCTGCACCAGTCGTTCGCGTTACTCCAGATGCTGATCGACTGCTTTCTCAAGACCGGCGTCAGGCCTACCACAGCAACGATCGAGAAGCTGTCCAAGATCGTCGACTATGCACGCCACCCTGATCCGGAGCGCCCGCAGACCCGTCTCGACGCAGCGCGGCTGTCTCAGCTCGAGAGCACCCTCGGCGCGTTCGACGAAGACAAGGACGATGACATCGAATTCATCTCGCACAAGCTCCCACCCAAGCGGAAGCAGGTATTGGCCAAGCCCAAAGCCCTCGCCAAGTCGGTCTCCAGCAAACCCACCGCCCCAGTGTACCCTTCCCGCCAGCCTCAGAAAAAGTCTTCTGTTTTGCATTATTTCTCGACCCAGGACCAGAAGAAGCTCGAATCCCTGTCGGCGATGCCCCCGCAGCCCAAGTTCCATGTCAAACTTGCAGAGGCCAAGGCCGTCGTCGGCCCGTCTTCGGCTGCAGCTAAACCCGTCAAGATGAACGCTAGAAAGAACGCGGCTTCGGAGCATACATCAAGCGAGGAGTCCAGTGGTGGCGAGGAGAGCGGGCCCGATGGCGGCCTGGCCGCGTTGGGGAAGTTCCAGCACAGCCCGACGATCAAGAAGCCCACGGAGCGGCGGCAGATCAAAGTGCTAGACATGCCGACCCACGCTAAGAACTTGATGCAGGAGCGGCTGAACAGGCGGGATGAGGCGCGCAAGATGGCGCTGCGTCTTAAGCCGGACATCTCGGGCCTGCACAAGACGCTGCTGTCGTGGCCATATGACCACTCTGGGCCAGACCCACCGACCAATGGCGGGAGGCCCGTCGTCCGTGTGCCCGATTGGTTCGGGGACGCAGAGCATTATCGCCGTGTGTTCGAGCCGCTGCTGCTGCTGGAGTGCTGGGCGCAGATTGTGCAGACGAAAGAAGAGCCGAAGGAGTTCTATGAGTGCAAGATCCTCGCGCGCCAGTTCATTGATGACTGGGTCGACGTCGACGTCGCCATCACCGAGCCCCTCAAGAAGGGCTGGTACTTGGCAGATTCTGACATCGTTCTCCTTCGCCATCCCGTTACCGACAAGTGCGTGCTCGGAAAAACACAGAATTTCAAGTCCACGAGCTTCGGGGTACAATCGGTACAGGCGTCCATCCGCTGCCTTGGGGGCAGGGCAAACGACCCTGGCTTGCAGATGAACACGTCCTGGCGCCTCTGCAAAGTATTCTCGTGCGTAATTCCGCGTCAGTGGTGGCCCTGGCTGACCCATGCCGCACCCGAGACAGGCTGAGTACATTGCATCGCGAGTACGCGGCACTGGCCGCGTTACAGCACTACGACTACGCAGATTTCATCTTGCACCCACAGCTGGCTAAAAAGCCTATCATCCACGAGTCTGAGATCCAGAAGACGATGACAGCGTACAATGTCAACCAACCCCAGGCTGTCGCCATTGCTAGTGTCATGCGCACCGACGGCTTTTCGCTGATACAAGGGTGTGCCTTGTATTTCCTTGTTTCCGATCTTCATCATACTCAAATGTTCCTTGCCCAGTCCGCCTGGTACTGGCAAGACATCCACTATATGTGGTTTGGTACAGAATTACCTGTCAAGTCGTCCCCGTGGGACAACTGCTATTTCAATAGGCCGCGCCGCGGGGCCGGCAGACAAGATTCCGCACAAGAAGATACTGCTCTGTGCTCCGAGTAATGCTGCCATCGACGAAGTCGCGTATCGTCTGAAGGAGGGCGTATCCGGCTCCGGGAGAAGACAGGTTATCCCTAAGGTCGTCAGGGTCGGTGCGGATAAGGCCCTCAACTTCAGCGTCCGCGATATCTCGCTGGACCATCTCGTCGAACAGAAGCTTGAGAACAGTGACGCCCCCAAGCAACAGGCCAAGGATCCGTTCAGCGAGATCGCCCGCCTGCGCGCAGAGCTCGACTTGGTGCGGCGCCAGAAACAGCAGAAGCAGGAAGAACTTGTCGCGATCCGGGACAACACCGCACGGACGCTTTCTCTGGAGGATGAAATCAGGAAGCTCAATTCGCAGCGCATCGCGTTGACACAGCAGGTGGATCGGCTAAAGGATCAACAGAAGTCCGACAACCGGACGCTCGACGCTGTCCGCCGTAAGTTTCGCCTAGAAGTCTTGTCAGAGGCCGACGTTATCTGCAGCACGCTGTCCGGGAGCGGGCACGACATCCTGGAGCAGCTAGAATTCGAGATGATTATCATCGATGAGGCCGCCCAGGCCATTGAGCTCAGCTCCCTCATCCCCTTGAGATACCGCTGCACACGATGTGTCATGGTTGGAGGTGAGGGAATGTCTTGGGGAACAACATCTCGGCTGACAACATACACAAGATCCACAGCAGCTACCCCCAACGGTCATTTCTCAAGAGGTACAACTTCAGATACTGCCTCTAGTAGTGCTTCTGACCTTATCTATGTTAGGCTAGCAGGTTTGCATACAACCAGTCACTCTTTGTTCGGTTCCAAAGGCATAGTCCCGATGCCGTTCACTTGCTCAGGTACGCCCCTTCTGGCCGCCGCCAGAACAGAACTTATGATTATCTCGTTTTCAAACCGCAGTATTCAATACCGAATGCATCCTGGCATCAGCCAGCTGCCCAGCCGATTGTTCTACGACGGACGACTCAAAGATGGCCCCAACATGGCAGAGAAGACGAAACAACCATGGCACGCCAGCGAGAAGTTTCCTACTTACAGGTTCTTCAATGTTCACCGAGGGCAAGAAGCACAAGGCTCTTCACACTCCATCATGAATAAGGCCGAGGTCCAGGTCGCCGTAGCACTGTACGGCCGTCTCCGACAAGAATTCTCCTGTGTGAATTTCGACTCTCGTGTGGGCATCATCTCGATGTACCGCGCACAGATATTCGAGCTGCGACGCGCGTTTGAGGAGCGCTTCGGGCGCGATATCGCGGGTCAAGTCGACTTCAATACCGTCGATGGCTTTCAGGGACAGGAGAAAGACATCGTCATCCTGTCTTGTGTACGCGCGGGGCCAGGCCTGCAGAGCGTAGGCTTCTTAGCAGGTAAGGGTTCCTCAGAAGCGGTCCACGTGTGACACAATTGATCGTTGGCAGATATCCGGCGTATGAACGTCGCGCTGACACGTGCGCGTTCGTCACTTTTTGTGCTCGGACACGTAGCAACACTGGAGAGAAGCGACGAGACCTGGAAGAAGATCATACATGACGCCCGCTCACGCTCCTGTTTAGTCGACGTTCGTCATGTTAACCCGTCGTCCGTCGTACCTCCGCTGACCCTGTCTACAGGTGGATCCCAGCTACTTTATAATAGCAGCTCTGCCCCGCGCTCGCGCAGCTCCCGTTTCTCAACCTGAAAAACGAGCCCCCACACAGACCCAAAAGATACCTGCAGACCTTGCGACACCTCGCGACATTAAGGCGGCATCGAAACCGACGCTTGATGACGTTACTAAGCCCGTCGATGTTTTGAAGCCCATATTTGCGAAAGGCGCAGCCACCAACAGTAACCCGTCCAAGCCAACAAAAACCCCTCCTGGCGACGCAACGTTGCCGTCAGCAGCCGTCCATCCCCCTCCACCAGCGCCGCAGCCGGTACAAGTCAGCCAGAAAAGACCTTATGCCGACGACTCGTCCGACACGCCCAAAGACACTGATACCAAGCCGAAGCCCCGCCCGCCGCCCGCGAAGCGCAATAAGCCGGGCGCTAGCTTGTTTATTCCCAAAAGGGTGCGAGGCTTCTTTGCTTGTGGCTGTCCCTTTGAGCTCACATTGAGTATTATGTTCAGACTCTTCAGAGACCAGTGCCGGACGGTGGCGCGGGGTTTTCCAACCAGAAGCGTCCATGATTTATATGCATTGTTGAAGTTCACGTTCTGTAACTATGTAGACACCGGAAATCCCCACACTAACTTATTCCTACACGCATGGCATCTTGAATAACACGCACCCAATACGATTATTGTATACCTTAGTGCTGTCTACTGCTCCACAGTCATAAAGTCCGTGCAGGACTGTATCATATTGGAGTTTGTGTGTTGATGCTCTTCTCACCATATGGTGGCTTGAGCGTGAGGAACCAGTGCCACTGGTCATCCAAGTGTGCACGTCTGGACTTGTAGTAGAGCTGCCCGAAGCCTACAACCGGTCCGCCCTCACGGCCGGTAGTTCCCATCCCCGAGGCCCGAATCGTGGAACCACCATCATCTCTCCCGCGCCATTCTTCACCGGCTTTGAGAATGTGCACAACGAGCCCCTGCCCAGCGTCGCCAGCCACGTAGGGTTGATTGCTGTCACGCCTGCGACGCCCGTCAGCCGATGTCGCGCCCCACACATGCATGCACGCACCTCTGATCCACACGCGCCCCGCGCGCACGACCTCATGATACACGACGTACTCCGGCGGTGCGGCGCCTGTCAGTACGGACGACGGGTGGATGTACACGTCCCCATCGACGCCCAGAGCGCGATACGGGACGTCCCGCGCCGTCCCGTGCTGCACGCCCGTACTTGTTTCCACGACGTCTTTCCTGGCAGCGACATGGTCAATGAACCCCGCGGCGAGCAGCTGCCGCAGGACCTTGAGCTGTCGACCCGGGGTCAGGGAGTGTGGGCACATATACACAAGGAACCCACCTGGAGCGCGCTCGGCGGAGGAAGCCGCAGCAAGAACCCCGCGTCGGCGTCGGGAAAGGCTGTGGCGACGATACTGCTGATCTGCGCGCGCAGCTTGTGTATCTCTTCCATTGCCTGCGCGTCATTTTTTAATCATCGGTTACTATTATTATTGGGACACATTGCGCACCTTCGACCGCACAAAGTGCTCCGCGCAGAACGCGTGTCCACCCCCTACATACTCGTACGCGCCCACGACGGACAGCAGCCTGAACATGTCGCTCGTCGAGCCGCCCAGCGCCGCATGCACCTATCAGGCAGTCACGTCGTCAGCACCGAGCCCCCACCCCGCCGACGCAAACGACACTCACCTGCTGGGTCCGAAAAAATGCCCTCCGCCGCAGCCTACGCGTCTCTTTCGCACGCGCCTTTTCGCTCGCCATCGCCACAAGCTCCCGGTCGCCGTCGCCGTCACTCTCACTTTCGCCCCCGGACGACGCGTCCCCCTCCAGCGCCTCCTCCCGCAGGAACGGGTCGCCAACAGACGCCGCGGCCACGATCGCGACAACGTACGGGAGACACCCGTGCTGGCGCCCGCTGACCAGCATCTTCGAGAAGCGCGGAGAAAGAGGGAAGAGCGCCATCATGCGCCCAAGGTCTGTGATCGTCCCACCCGCCACAGGGCTGCCCGCCGCAGGTGCGCTGAGCGCGCCGAGGTACGTCAAGACCATCTCAGCGATGCGCAGCGCCGCACGGTCAGGGGGCGTCGGGAAGGGGAAGTTGACGACGGCGTCGATGTGCATACTCTTCATCTGCAGGACGACGCCCTCGATGGGCACGCGCAGAATCTCCGGCTGCGAGAACTCGTCGAAGTAGTTCTCGTACACCGCGGACGAGTACAGGCGATAGCAGTGCCCCGGACCCGTACGACCCGCACGCCCTGCACGCTGTGCGGCAGACGCTTTCGAGACCCAGCTTACCTGGAAGGCATGGATACCGTTGGCTACGTTGTATCTGCGCTGTAGATCTGGCTGTTAGGCCGGAAACGGCGGATGTGCGTGGGATGTACCTCTTTCGCTCTGCCACAGTCGATCACGTACCGTATCCCAGGGATCGTCAGAGACGTCTCAGCGATGTTTGTGGACACGACGACCAGTCGAGTTCCGGGCGGCGGTGGCAGGAAGACGCGCATTTGTTTGTCACTGGAAAGCAGGGAGTATAGAGGCACAATATGCATTGGTACTGGAACACCCAAGTCTTAGTGGTCGTGAAATGACGGGGTAAGATAGGCACACACTATCGCATTCGTCAGCGTCGATGCCGAGCCGTTGGTTATCTTCCTCGTCATCATTTGTGTCCAACGCGTCCAAGTCTTCCTCTGCGAACGTTTCGTCTCCGTCTACATCAAGGGCGAGATCATTCTCCTGACCATTTCCCAGTTCCATATCCTCGGCTTCAACATCGGCTGGAGAGTGCATGAGCAACGAACCCATATTCTCATACAATAACAGCCTACCCTGTGCTGGCTTAAGCTTCACAGTATCACTATTATCCTGGAAGAATCTCTGGGCATCAAATCGTTCTCGCGTTTCTTTTCTGTGCTTCCTTTTCTCATCCAGTGCCCGTGCGCCGTACTTAGCTTCTAGTTTTCGGCAGACACCCGTGATCTCATTCTGACCCGTAAGGAAGATCAGGATGCCGCCGGGTGGTAGGTGTGAGTGAATCTTAGAGGCCTTAAGAATGGCCTCCCCGACATAATCGGAGACTGTGCGACGGTTGAAATGAATGGTGACAGGGTACTGGCGGGCAGATACATTGATTGTGGGTGGAGGCGTCGTAAACAAAGTCGTATTCTCGGCAAAATCACTGACTCGCAGCGTGGCCGACATGATGATAAGTCGCAATGGCTGACATTTGTGTGAGCGCAAGATCTGCAATTGGCTGGAAACTCCTACCTTGATGCCGTCTTTCTCGTCCTTCCACATACTCTCCCTGAGCGTGATGACTCTACTAAGAACACCAATGAGGACATCGGTGTTCATGCTCCGCTCGTGAGCCTCGTCGACGATAATGACAGAGTATTTCTTTAGCAAGAAATCAGTCGCGAGCTCGCGCAGGAGGACACCGTCGGTCATGAACTTGATGTATGTTGACGGCGAAACGGTGGCGTCATACCGAATTTGGTATGAAACTTGCGACGTGGTCAACGATAGCTCATGTGCTACACGTGATGCCATCGACATGGCGGCCACGCGTCGGGGCTGGGTCACTCCAATCATGCCTGGACTGTCTGAGATATCATCAAGTCAGCTAGACTCGAACCGGCGGTGGGGCCATTTACCGCTGCCTGGGGATCCAAAACCCGCCTCGTATAAAAACTGCGGAAGCTGCGTAGTTTTCCCACTTCCCGTCTCACCACAGATGATCACAACCAGATTTAACATAATTGCCTCCATGATAGGCTGCTCCTCCGTGACTATAGGCAACTGTAATCTGGCTTCCTCGACGTCAGCAGGCCGTGTGACGTGCACAGCCTTCGTCGACGACGTTCCAGACTGCTTCCCTTGGGCTTGTAGTTGTTTTGCAAGTGATGTTGAGGGAAGACTAAGATCTTCACCCAACGGTCCACGTATCTCACCCGGCTGTGAGGACTCTATCTTCCGCTTCTTGGATGGAGGAGCAGGTTCAGCCGTGCTTTCCTGCGGCATGTGAGAGCTAGGGTCGTCTTCAGTCGTACAGGGTGCAACGTAGCCCTTTACCGCGCTGAGCTGCGACATGGCCCATTCCTTGAATCCCACCTTCCGTTCCTTGGAAACGTAATCTTGACGCTCTTCATCTCCATCCCCATCCTCACCTTTGCTCTTCTCTTCCTCGTGATCCCCTTCAGACTGTTCGGCCCCAAACCCAACATCTCCAGACTTTCGATCTTCGTCTACGTCACTCCCGCTCCCGCCAGCAGACTGATCGCCTTCTTCCTGCGTATCGTACGCTGAATCAGAGCTGTCAAATGAGGTATCGGACTGTCCGCCCGAATTATCGCTGACGTGAGCAGCAGGACATCTATTCCACTTCTTCAAGACAGTCTGGAAATGCGGTGCATCAAGAACACAGAAACCATACAAACAGAACTGAGACGCACCCGCTTTCCTTTATCTTTCCGTTTCATGATACGCGGCGCAGCCACCGACCCGTCTGCGTTTCGCTGTAGTGCGCTGCCGACCGCTGCCGGTACCCGTGTCTCCTGGTGTCCCAATGTTAGCCCGTCCGCATTTACGATGAGAACAGGCTTTTCTCTCGACTTTCCAACCTCCTCATCAATGTCCACGACTTCTGAAGCCTCGGCCTTCATCGGCTCGTCTTCATCGAAATCATCATCGATTTCTACATCGCTAAGAGCAGTTCCCGAGAAGGGTGCTCTCCTCTTACCCCCGTCCACTATACGCCGCACCTCCGTGTCTTCGTGCTTCTCAAGTAATTCTTGATGCGTCATGACCTTCCCGGTTCCCAACATAGCAGAAGAATGGAGCACGAGTGTAGAAGATAGCTCCGCCTGGGTCTTCCTGAACGATAACAGAATATGAGGAAGACCAGCACACATACAATGTTCGCAGCCTTACGATAACTTGGCAAACAGGTCCAATCTCTCCTCCTTCTTCAGCTTCTTTTCCTACAAATTCCACATGAAAGATTAGTATATATCCTCGTAGAGCGTCGCATAGACGCACAATAAGTTTGTCTAGTAATCTCCTCTTCATACTAGAAGCCTTGGACGTGGACTCTGCCAGCAGCTAGGTAATAAAAACATCATTAGTACATGCCTGCATATACTGCGAGAACAGATGCCTGTTGCACATGATTGAGGAACGAATTGCATACCTCCTGCCTTAGACGCTCCCGCCGGTCTTGCTCTTTTTCCTCCGCGGACTTGCGCGCGAGCACGGCCACATTCGTGTCCACAATCTCAGCACCTTCGGGCCCTCGTTCAGAGTGCTTGTTGCAGAACTTTCCCTTCTTGTGTGACCTCCCGCCCGCAACGGACCGACGCGCTTTAGCATTATGGCGTTCTGGTCGCTGATTCATGGTTCTATGTTTTCTAAAGCTTAACGATGGAATAGAAAAGAGCACCTCCTGAAAATCGGACGTCAGTGATATGGAAAAGCAAGGAACCTAAAAATTTTGGGAGACGTGAGCCGTGGAGGGTTTGAACTTGCAACTCTGGGCTGGACCGTGACGAGTGGCGAAACTTGGGTTCAAATTATCAGATAAGATAATCACATGCGGCGAAGAATCCGATTGACGAAACATTGGCCATTTCCAAAAGGGTGGCCAAAAAAAAAAGTAGCCAGAAGGGTTCTCAGGTGCCATTGTCAGCGCTCTAGAGCCTGTGGCTGCTGGGCATTGATGCTGGCCCTCTCCACACGCTTCGTCGCCTACACCGGCAGACACACATTAAGCTCCTGTCAACATATGGATGTCAGTTTGATAAAGCCCCATTCTTCAGTGTATAATAAATACATGCACCAAGATGAAGGTGCTACTGTCACAACCGTCTCACGCACATATGTACTTTATACATACTTTATATTCATCATATCTGTTTTACAGTGTTTATTATACTATTGTTACAACAACAACAATAAGCCCATCCCCTGTTGGGATCGGCTGATGCTTAACTGATAATAGGGAGCAAAGGGTGTGAACAAGGAGCATAAGATGAGCATCTGGTGTGCTCATTTCGTGCCTCTTGTGTGCAGCAGGCAGATGGGGGAGATGTCAAGGCAGCGGCAATGTGGTGGCGGCAGTGTATACGAGGCAGCGGCAGCGGCGATGCCAGGGTAGACAGTTTTTCTTAATTTAATTTTATATACTAAAATATAAATATAGGGGTCCAGGATGGTCAGGTAGATGTGCTTGTTCTGTCGTGCCTAGCCATTGTGAGGCTCAGAGTCGAAGTGGCCGCAGGCGAGCATCGAGGGCAAGAGGCAGGGTCAGGTGAGTAGCGACGGCTGATACGCACCCAAACTGCACGGAGGGTGGAGGCAACTAGCACGGGTGATGAAGCGGGTGCGGCAAGCAAGGATGAAGATGACAGGTGCACAAAGGGCATGCATGATACAAGCACTGCACATGCTTGTTTCATGTCCGTGGTACATGCTAGCCAGGCAGCATGTGGGTGAGGCGGCAGCAGGCATGGAACGGCGGGCGGACGGGCGGACGGGCGGACAGACGAGGTCACACTAGATGCAGAATGATAGTCTTCTGTCAGCTACGGAGACCATCTGCCATCCCTTTCACCTTCTGCGGTTGTCATCAACCACCGCTGTCGCAGAGCAAGGTAACAGTGGAAATAATGAACAAGACTGTGTGCACAAGAACCACAAGATGAGCACATGTAGTGCTCATTTCATGGTGCCTGTGCACACAGGTGGCCTGTTTGAGCATGACTCTAGGCATAATAAGCACATGTGGTGCTCTTGTGAGTGAGCCACTACTCCATGGCTGTCCTCCTGCCCCACCATAGTCATTTTTCACTATGTGATATGAACATATTGTATGATTAGCACAATGTTGAAGGAGGTTGCTTGGAAAGAGCATGGCCGACTGTAGAAAGAAGAGAAATAATATTCTCAGTCTCTTCGTAGAAGACTGAGGGAAAAGAAAACATGTGAAGGAAATTTTCTATAATTAAAGGGTCCATCCATATCGTCCCTGAGTCCCGCGAGAGGTCCGTGTGGCGCAGCCGCGCAGTCGCGCGCGTTCTCTCTGTCGCACGTCGCTGTAAACTCCAACACACAAATGGAGCAAATGTGGTTAAGACATGTCATTGACTTTGCCTAACATAGGCATATGATTCTGCATAGCGACGATTGAAAGTGAGCTAGGCCGACACGATGACGGAAGGTCCCACGTCAGACGCCTACCGTCAGTTTAAGGATGATTACGGCTTTGCCTACACTGAGCACAAGGATGACGTCTAGGCCATTCTGCACAATGTGCACAATGATAACAGTCACCGCCGATTGAATTGAGAATACCCCAGATACCAAAGATACCGATGCACTATTAATAGCGTACAGAAGCATGGAGACATCAGTATCGCGAGGAAGAAAGGCTGACTCTGTAATTGGCAAAGGGATGTTGCAAGGGGAATAACGAGATGCTACGATTGAGGAAAACCCGCCATCATGCAAATGGGAAGGACGAAGTGGATAACTTATTATAAGTTAGATGAAACGCAAAAAATTATGGGGAGACGGTTACGACTTGACACCGTAAGACCCCCTACCTACCGATAGCGGGAATTACTTAGCCCCTAAAGCGTCGAAGGACACATCACAAGATAGTGCCAGTGGGAAGATAGAGAAATGAGAAACGAAAACTTGGCTGACTATGCCACACAGTAGTTCAGGTAGAAATACCTCGTCAGCTCATCGATAAACAAAAGCGAAAGCAAGCGAACTATAAATGGGTGAGGCAGAAGAAAGAGGGGAATGAATGGAACCAAGGTAGGTCACCTTGGTGCGATTTAAGACCTACTGCCTACCAATAGTAGGAAAAGTACACATTCGCACTGCGAACGTCGCCAAGAAGAGCACCAGGCTCTACACACTCAGGACCCGCCTGCACCACCATATGCTACGAACGCATTGTAATTGTACGTCTGGGGGCTGCCGTTGAACACAAATTCTTGCGGATGCAGGTCGACGACCGTCTGTCCCGCGCGAATGATTGAGCCCTGCATACTACCGCCCGCAGCAATCGGCAGGGAGAGCTTAGACACGCCCGCAGGCACACTGAACGTCTGTGTGCTTGCCCCAGTCGAGAGCATAACTGTTGCGTTTGCGCTCGTCATCGCCACAGCCCACATTGTGTCCTCCATCTATGCAACCAGTGTTCCTGTCAGTACTAGTATCAGAAGACGATGCGAAGAAATGAGTGCGCACAAGCTGGAAATTCGACGGCTTGCCAACGGGGTCAGGCGCGTTGGCATCCCGTGGGTGGGTCCGCGACCACAGGTAGAGTTTGTCCTCCTGGATGGGCGGGTACACGCCCGTCTTGAACGCCGTGGCGTAGTATGTCGTCATATCAAGCCACCCTATCCCATGCGGGCATCTGAGCCCGTGATGGTCGTCAAGGGAAGGATGGCCGGCATACCTGTGTGATTCAAACCGTCGACCCACGCTTGGCTGTTCGGCTGGGCGCCGTGGATCGGGCCGATGTAATGAGATTCGCCGTAGTCGTTCCAAGTGACAATCTCGACGAGGTCGATCTGGTCGCGCGCGGACATGAGGGACTCCCAGCGACTCGGGTACAGATGCGAGTCCGAGTAGTATACGAACTATAAGTAGAACTTAGGTGAAGTGAGGTTGCAAAATCGACCAACGACGTACGTTTTTGTCGTATGTCTGTGGGCTGTAATGAGTGAAGAACCAGGGCGATACAGCTGCCATGTACGGGCGCTTCTGTCCACCTGCGAGCGCGGGCATCTGGCTGAGCGCCGTAGTGTACTGCATGTCGGTATTAGTTGATGCTACGAAGGGCGCAAGAACTTCCGAGATAGTCGAAGTAACTGAGGATGCAATGTTTGAGAGTAGATTCGCGCCCACAGATGACAACAACGAGTCCGCAGATGCCGTAGTGAGTTGGATAGGCCAGCCTGAGTTCCACTGCACATATGCTTAAGCGAGCGATCTTATGAAGGCGATCAAGAAAACCCACGTTGAATGCGCCGTCCATAACATTGCCGAACGCCTCAAAAGTGTTTGGGTCGACGAAGAATGAAGGCACAAAGAACACCGCATTCTGCCCTGTCAGGTCTTGGTGCTGGATAAACTGTGATGCCCAACCTTGAGCAGGCGATGATTGCCCAAACGTGCAAGACTCTCCCGAAAATGAGGACGCCAGGACCTGCCCATTGTATATTAACTGATTCGGATGGGAAGAGTACTTGGTAATGTACTGGCGAAGTACGGCAGCGTTGTCTGGGCTTGCACATGGCATCACGCTACGAATTACCCGACTCTCAACACTCTGCAGCAGACCATTTCAGGGTACTGACCTCATGTCGAACGATAAGAACAACTTGAAACCAAGCCCCGTTTGAGATGCCGCCTGATATCTGGGTGTTGGGTTAACAATAGAGCCAACGCCTGTATCGAGCAAGGGCTTAACTCACGCGTCTGCAACATGACCAGGTTGCCAATCATCGGTGCCGATGTTCAGCGCAAAGCCGTCAATTCCATGGGCATGCGCTAGCGTGATGTCGGATGCCCAGTCTTCAACGGTGTACGGATAGGTATTACCGACCATGTGGTGCGCAACGACATACTTCTGTGTGCCATTGGAAGCGGGGGATGGGGGAGACGCATCCCGGGTGATGATGCGAGGGTGTGAATGAAAGGCGGTTTCATCGAAGCCGGTTCGAGAATGCCAGAGGGGAAGAGCATCAACACCAAAAACGAGCGCAATAAAAAGGAGAGGATAAAGACGCATGGTAGCGTCTCAGAGAAAGAGTGGACTATAGTTGCAAAGGAGCGACAGACCAGCCGTCAGTAATACTAGGAACAGGAGGAAGTCATCCTTGCAGCGCGCAACGCGGTTTTTATGGTGGGCACGACAATAGAAGACAAGATACATATGTGCCTGAGACGCGTTGCGCACAATGGCTTGTTGACGACGCTGATTAGTATCGAGCCCCTGAGGATTACGAGATTGCCCGCAGCATCATATCGTGACATGTGAGTTAGACTATCTGTTGCTGTTGCTGTTGCTGTGTTGTGGCAAGGAAGGAAAAGTGTCGTTCAGTCCCACAACATCGCCGAGATAGTCTCCGTTGCTGACCTCAGCAGACAATAGTCATTCAACGTTCTGCAATTAAAATAATAGTGTGAACCTGGACCCTCCGCTGCAAACTAACTGCCCACCCGATGCCAAATCCCGTCATGTACTGTACTGTTTCCTCATGAGCTCGCAATATGCAGGGCACAAGCTTCCTGGGAATCCCGGCGGTCATCGTCTGACAGCCGCTCGATGTTATGCGTGGATCTATACGCTCTAGCTTAACCTTAACTTTCCGTATCGAGGGGACTGCTCGAAAATCTGCTGTACGCGTGCCATTGGTGACCTGATTAGTTGCAGACCCAGTATATTACCGTGCGTTACATAACAAACGTAAAGCGCCTATCTTTGTTCAGAAAACGGAACCCCTCAAGGCCTGTCTATCTTCCTTTCGAGAACGCATTGTCTATGTGAAAAAATGGGCGACCTTGCTGGAAGAAGAGATGACTGGGAAAAAATGTAACAAGTAACACTGTGTTTGATGACGTAATAAAGGGTATCACAATGAGGTCCACAGACTTGACGTCTCTGCGACATCGGTCTTGAAGTCTGAGAGAACCTTTCATGTCTGGCTTTCAACCGGACCGCTCTCTCACTAACCCAAAGTTCGAGGGCTACAAGCTTGATCCCCTCCCTGAGGACGTGGTCGTCCACTATCCCCTCGAACACAAGCCTACCCAAGCAGCAGTCTCCGGCCGCGTGTTACTTTCTTTCCAGGAGGTCCAGAGCCGCATTCGTCATAACCATCTGTCAATCAGCCCCAGGAAAAACCAAGCGGCGTACATCGATGCCGAGCTCAAGGTCATCATCGTCGACGTCGACCGCGTACGTCGCTTTTCCTTCCCTAATAGCACCCAGCCACAGCTCATGGACAACAAAGTAGAATACGCTCGAACCTTCCTTCCAGGTGTTCTATGAGCTGCCACTACCGATTCAGGCGCCTGTGTCCATGGCATACCAGCGCGAGTATCCTTCAAGCGCCTTCCTGAACGCGGACACTCTGTTCGTCTCAGACGGCTACGGCACGCTGTATATTCTTTCCACATCACCAGCAACACTTGTCGGAACATATGAGCTTGCACATGTACCATCTCCCCCTTTCCGGATTCACTCTGCCGTCAAGACATCAGCCGACACCGCGCTCATCATTCTATCCGCCTTGCACCATGGCCCTACAAGTACTTCCGACACACCACTGTCATCACGCAAGATACGCACAGTGGAGTTCGACATCTACGCTGTGCGTTTCACGCTCCCACCGGCACAGACGGGCAACGCCATTCGCAAGATGGACATCGTCTGGCAGCGCCGCGGCTCCGACGTCCCCCTCTACACGGCCTACGACCCTCCGCTTGCCTCGCACCTCCTCGTTGGCAGCTCCACCTACCGACCTGTCGACACCCCCGCGCCCGCATCATATGAGCCCTCCCCTGACGAGCTCGCACCGATCCCGCGCCCAGACGAAAACCTGAGCAGCAACCCGCCCGCACCCGCCTTGCCGCCACCTTACGCTTGGACACAAGACTCTGAGGAGTTGACTCTCGCTTTCGCCCTACCCTCCACGACACCCAAGTCCGCTTTCACCATCCTCTTCTCCCCCCAAACCCTGACCGTGCTCGTACGCGGGGCCGCTGCGCCGCGGTACAGCGCTGCGCATCTGTGGGGGGGCATCGCCCCCGCGGCAAGCTTCTGGACATGGGACGCGGGTGGTACGCACACGGCTGGGTTGCTGACGCTGCACATGGAGAAGCAGCACGCTGGCACACGCTGGCCACAGGTGTTGGGGGGCGGCGCTGCGCCAGACGTGCCCGAGACGCTGGACCCATCCGAGCTGCGCACCATCCTCGACGCGCTCGAGCGACACACCGCCTCCGCCGTCGGTGGTGCGGGCAGCGTGCCGAGTCTTGCCACGGGCGAGGCAGACGACGAGCTTGACGCCGCGGTCGGCAGCGATGTGTACCTCTCGTGGGTCGCGCCAGACGGCCAGACGCCTGCGTGGCCGCGCGGGAGGGCGAGGGTGCTGTCGACGCCACTGCCAGGGGCCTTGCCGTCGCTGTCACTGGTGGTGAAGCACGGGGTAGATGGGCTAGAGTTTGCGCTGGGGCCTGGCGGGGCGTGGGCGCACGCGGGCACGTTCGGCGCACTGGCATTCGTGCTGGCGTCGAAGCGGGATGCGCGGTTTGTGCACCATGTCGCGCGGCGTGCGGTGCTGGCGGTCGAGGGCAGTGGCGCGGAGTATGGCGGGAATGCGTATGTCTACCGCGCAGCGGGAAGTGAGGCAGACAAGTTGGCGAAGCAGGCGATTTTGCGGCTCGGTGGGAACGCAGGGTCCGTGTTGGGCGTGGGCGCCGTGCAAGATGCTACAGGTGCACTTGCGGTGTTATGTCTGTGTGAGGATGAGCTGGTCGTCCTGCGTGGCGTGATATGAAGGGTCGTATGGCGCCCAGACAATGTGGCTCAGCGGTATTGATGTATGTAGCAAACAAGATCCCGGTTCTACCTCAACATTACTATCACCTGACGGGGCCTAGCGCGGGCGTAGCACAATGATAGGATATGCACATGGAAGCATGATTCTTTACTTCTAACACAGCACTCCCAAAGAACTAGCAGAGATATTACCAAGTACAGTGGTATGGCGCGCCAACATCTGCGACACGAACAGTTGGACAGTACACCCCCGAGAGACGATAGATAACACAAACATGGCGGAGACGGAACACGACATAAGAAGGGGAAGTACAGACAAACGGCAGGAGGTACAACGAAGACAGGCAAACCTGACAGCCACGGAAACAGAGAACAAAGATAGGCAAAAGCGAGGAGACGGAAGTGTCACAAAAATTAAGGGGTGGCAATAAGGTTGCACACAGCGCGTCTGAGCCTAGGAGGCAACAGAAAACCTCCGCTACTCCTTCAACTTGTCCTCGCGTAAGAACCCTGCCGCCGTCGCGGCAGGGCTCGGCGTCGAGGCCAGCTGCGGCCGCACTGCTGTGCCGTTTGGCAGAAGTTTTGGTGACGGCAGCACCTCGCTCCTTGGCGTCTTGGGGACGATCGGCGGCGTCGGCGATTGCACGATCGTAGACGGCAAAGAAGCGCTGCCGTTGACTCGACTCACTGCGTGGACCTGCTCGGCCGGCGAAAGGTCAATAACGCTATCGAACGGTTCCTTGAGAGCGTCATCATCCGCGTATGCGTCGTCCATGGGAAAGTCTCCGCCCCTATTGAGCTCCTCTAGCTGGTCCCGTAGGCTCTTTGCATCATTGGTGGGGCGCATGTACCCGAAGAAAGAGCGGTTGTTGCTCATCCGACTTGCGTCGTCGTCGTCGTCGTCGTCGTCATGGCCACCATCAGCTTGCTCGAAGTTGCGAAACTTGAAAAGCGACTCTGATTTGTACAAGATATCGTGCACGAAGTCCGCCGGTCGGCCAGGGGCATGGTCCTGGCGGGGCCCATTCAGCCCCTCACGCATGGCACAAAATGAGAGCAAACGTGTGGCTGAGTAGAGCTGTGGGACGGTAGCAGGCGTGTTGTAGCCATAACCCCGCTCAACGCGATCCTTGACCATGTCAAACCACCGCTCTTTTGTCCGTCCATTTAAAAGTGCGATGATCACGACTGTCATGTTATCGCAGCCGATACCTGCGCCTGACGCGGCATCGGGAGCCAGACAGAGCTCACAAATGTTCTCACATATCTCGGAGAGCTCTTTGCCTTGAGAGACCTGGAGACGTACGATGTCGACAACCTGCTGAGATGACAGACAGTCCCAGATGCCTGCAAGGCATATTAGTCAAAGAGCTGAGGAAGATGGGGTTAAGTTACCGTCGCAGGCCAAAACAAGGAATTCGTCTTCTTCAGTGATATCGTGGGCAATGACGTCAGGGTCCGCAGTGATTATCTGCCTCTCTGGCGAAATTGAGTAATTCTTTTTATAGTCGAAATCGCCAAGCGCTCGAGCCAACGCTAAATTCCCTGTAATCAGACATAATAACACTCAGCATCGTCACTAGTCAAATAGTGCAAGGGAATCACCATTGACACGTCCAAACTCGATGTAGCCACCAGCAGCTGTGATACGCTTCTTCTCAGCTGAAAGGTACGATAGATCAGGTACGATTGATCAGAATGGAGGCCGAGGCACAAATATAAATATATGACACCCACTTTCGTTTTGTGGTTTATGATCATAGCTCAATGGTTTCGCCTCTCCCTTGACGCTGAGAACGCTTCGTGAATCACCTGCGTTTGCCTACAACATGGCCGTCAAAATCGCGCACCACCAAAAGAAAAAGCACGACCACGCACGACATGAATCTTCTGATCCTTCGTAACGAGTGCCGCAACAGCAGTGCAGCCAGAATTATCTCGAGTGTATGATTGATCTAACTCAATCCAATGATCAAACAAAGTCGGCATTGGAAGGACGTTGAGCGAGAATGCGGATATACTGACCTGCGAGCATGTCCTCGTCTGTGCCCAAGAAGGCACGCTTCAGCGCTTCAGAGTACTGCTTCTCGCGGTAAGACTCTTCCCTCAAGAGCCGCTTGTGGACATTTTCTCCTGCGTACTTCGCAACGCCACTGCCTGCGTGATCGCGCATAAACACAAGGTACGAGTGAAATGCGAGTGATCGAATTGTACCGCCATGTCCATCATATACTGCAAAGAAGGCATTTGTTTCCTCGCATTCGTCCAATCGGAGGGCGATCGTGTGTGCATCCTCCATAGCTGCATAAACCACATCCGTTAGTCCAAAAATACGACAACCACCCAGGGCAAAAACAGAAGCCTCAATACCCAAGGCATATAGCCAGATCGAAAATAAAAGGAGCCGCACGCACAGGGCAATCGGGAGAACAGCCTGAGAACAAGAGGGAAGATGTATACTTACAGACTCTCCATCCCTGCATCTCCGAGACGCCATATAAAAAACGTCTGTCGCCTCCCGACTCGGAGTGCTTGTCAGTGGCTGCGGGGCGGTAAGTGAGGACACATATAAGTCAAGGGAGCACCAGACACCGACCTGGCGAAGAAAGAGTCTGGCCCTGTGAGCGTACGCACGTGAGAGGGCCGCTCAGCATACACGCCTATCAGTGCGGATCGAGCAGTGACGCACCATGCTCGTACTTCTCTTATAAGATAGCAAGGACCAAGGAAAGCGGACGCAGTAGAATATGGGGTGAGTCAAGCACACCAATGAGATTGGAAAATGGCAGAGAAACGGAGGGAAAGAAATGGTAGCGAGGGAGAGCGCAAGGTGTGGATGGTCGTGTGCGACGCTGGCTTGGCGGTTCTGGGGTTTGGTTTCCGTCAGAAAAAGAAAGAGACACAAAAGGCGGTTTTGGTCTGAGTCCCCCAGACTCTCCTCCGTACTGTGTGTAGCCATCAGACGTACCCCGGCCACCCCCGCTCCACCGGCCTCGCTCGTACCGCCTGACCGTTGAGCATGCTGGCCGACATTACTTGCTGCAGCGTATACACGGCGCCAAACGCATTACAACAGGACGGTCCCACAAATAGATGGATCCTACAATTATCATACGCTGGCCCTTGCCTGGAATGCTACAGCTGGCACACATCATACACCTCGTCATGTCAAGGCAAACAAGTAAGCTCAGCATACATGCATCACTCAGAACCCGAAGTGATGCCAGTGAATTCACCGCCGCCGGTTCGTCGTTTTCCCTACACCCGCGCCTTGATCCAATATCGGTGTACGCCCTCGGTTTTTCATAGCTCCAGGCCCCGCGCTCCTCCCTCTACTACCACTTGTTCCCAAAGCCACCTTTCCATTCCCTTTCTCCTTCCCTTTCTCATTTTCCACCTCTCGCACCAGCTATCGCCCCTGCACCAACGGCGAGTTCACCCCTTCCCACTCGCCCGACTCTAATGAGCACTCCGACGCTCCCGCCCTATGAATCTGCGCCGCCGCCTCTCCATCCAATCGGAACGACACTCGCCGCCCGTGACTCTTACTCCTGCTCCTGCTCCGCATCCGCTCGCGCAGCGGCTCGTCCCCGCTGCTGCCCTCGCCATTGTCTGATGACGGCGGCAACGTCACACGTGCCGTCGGCGAGGTCTGCAATGGCGCATGGTATGTCGGCGTTTTTAGTGCGGAGCGCAGGCCAGGCGTCGGCATTGGCGCAAATGAGGACGCGGACGCGCGGGGAGGCGAGGGTCGGCGTGGCGGCGCGGCATACGGCGGCCAATAAGACGGGTAGGGTGTTGCATAGGTTGGCATGCCGCTTGGTGGTGGCGGATACAGCGGCGTGCTATTATGTGATGACGGGTACGGCGCGCCATTTGGCGGGGTCGGGTACGGTGGTGCGCCATTCGGTGGTGACCAGTGCTGCTGCTCGCCTTCCTGTAAGGCACTTGCACTGATGAGGTACGATAGGTGATGCATCGCTTGCGCGAGGAGGTACTGCGCCTGCGAGGGCTCGATGGCTGTATATGGCTGTGGCGGTAGCGGCCAAGGAGTCTCAGCGGAGATGGACGGGACAGAGGCGCGCTGGTCGGCAGGCGGGATGGAGCGTGGGAGTGAGCGCGAGCGGCGTCGGGCGTGGCGGTCTGCGGGGCCAGGCGAGTGTGAGTGCAGGGTGAGGAGTGCGTTAAGGTTTGGGTGCGTACCTGAGGAAGCGTATCGGACAGCTGAGGAGTAGTCACGTTGCTTCGCCACGGGTGGAGAGCTTGAGGGGGCGTGACATACATCGCGCACAGCGCGCTTGTCGATGGACGACATGTGTGTGTGTTTTGATGGGCCTGAGCTGGGGCCTAACAGGGACGGGCTAGGCGACAGGTTATCTGCCTGCCAAGGCAGCTGCGACAGTGATGACACGCGCTTTCGCTTGCATGTGGAGCCAGGCTTTGTCTGTGCTGTACTTCTGGGCGGGGGCGAACTCCTCTGGCATGGCGTCTTCTGCGCGCGTGCCGCAGCGAGCGTGGCGGGCCTCGACACGGGATCTGAATCGGAAAGTTCAACTACCTCTACTGCACGGCCTTTGCCCTTCCTGTCCTTCGCAGACTGCCATAATGGCGAGTCTGGTTTGCTCAACTTCAGAGAGTGGACGGGCGGGCGTTTTAGAGCCTGCTGAGGTTTGAGGTCCTTCTCGGGCACGTCTTCCTTCCTGGGCACATGTGGACTGGATGCACGCGCAGACTGCTCCGGGACTGCAGAGACGCAAGGCAGTGAACCGTGTGCAGTGTTCTCCATCCGTGCTTTGTGGACGATAACCGCCTCGGACACAACAGAATGCTTGCTTGCAGTACACTTTGATCTAGACGTTTTGAGAAGCTTCGACAGGTCGAGAGTGGATACTGGCTTATTCGGCCTCGCAGAAATAACGTCCTTGGATGCCACAGGGGTCAAAGAGGCGGAAGCAGTAAACGAAGTGGCAGGGCTGTTGTAGATAGTATTGCTATTACTAGCAGCGCCTCTCATACCTTTGAATATTGGACGAGGTTTCGGACGCGGCCGAGAAGGAGGCGAAGTGGATGAGTTGATGACTGAGGAGAAAGACTGAGGCGGAGTATGCAGTTGTACTGGGACGAATGACGGCTTCGGGGAGGGCGTCCGAGGCTTTTTGGCTTGAGATGTGTTGATAGACTTTGTGACAGCGCGTAGGGGTGAAGATGGTGTTTGCGCTGGCGGGGCTCGTATCCGTGGTAGAGAAGATGGGGGAGGGGAATCAAAGATCTCAATAATCTCATTCTCTGGCTCGGGGGTAGGATCCTTGGAGGGTAAATCAGGGCGGTAGCGAGTTGGGCTACGAGGAACCTCATAAATAGCATTCGAATCGTCCTCCTCCCATATCGCGAGCTCGTCCTCGGAATCATCACCTGTTGGCGGGGGGGGAGGAACGGAAAACACGCGACTCAGGAGCGTCTTCTTCGCTGCATTCTTTGGCGTAATGTTATGCTGTTCCTTGCTGGCTGTTTTCCCAACTACCTGTTTCACCGTCTCTCTTTCCGTCTCCTGCTCAGTCTCCACGCCAGAACCCTCCTCCTCTTCTTCGCGGCCATCATCCGTGCCGACTTTCTCCCCCCCCTCGTTCTTAGATAGCCCGTCCAAGAAATCCTCGACATCGCTGTAGTCCTCCTCCCCCTCGAGGCTGTTCACGCGTATCCTCTTCTCTGCCTCCAGGAACTCTTTCAGATCATCCTCGTCTGCTGGGTCCATTGTGCGCACGTACCGCGCGCGCAGCAGCTTCGCGTCAATCTCGTCAGAGATATCGCCCTCGTGCGTAAACGCATCGATCTCATCGAAATCCTCCTCGCATTCAGTCTGCGCTCCACCATCGCTGCTCGCGTCCGCGGGCTCGTCTCCGGGGAGCACGAAGCCGAATTTGTAGTCCTCTGCAGCACTTCGTAGAACGCCACGGTCCTTGATTATGTCGCCCGATCGGAGGTCCACAATGTCGTCTTCGTCGAGGCGGCGTGTATAGCGCTCGGCGAGCTGTGACCAGACATTGAGGACGCGCGCTGCGGAGGCCTGGCGCGCGACGTCAAAGTCTACATTCTCTGGATCAACGTCAGGAAATGGAGAAGAGCTGGAGGGGGTGAGCGTCAGTCGCAGCCGTTTGGGAGGTGAAGGTTGTTCTGGGGGGTGGTTTGGAGGGCGGTGAAAAGAATGAGAGCCTGGTGGGGAGGCTGAGGGGGTTATAAGCGATATTGCAGAAGGTCGTCTGTCTGGAAAGGTGATCTGTGGTAGATTGTGTTTTTCCATGACTGAGTTGTAGTGTTTCCCTTGCCGATCGCGTGTGCGACCAAGCACTCTTCCAACTCCGCCACACCAGTGTCACGTGTCGCGTCACTGGCAACTGGCAATGTCACGGTCTGGCATACGGACTTTGACTAGTGTAACTCAAGACTGGGTAATTCGTAAGTCTGCTGTGCGTTGTCGCTGACCTCCACTCTTTGTCCACCTTCAAGTTCCATCGTGCTTCCCCCTACTCTGCTGTGCTGACGGACACCTGCGCTGCTTGCCACCGCCCCCACACGCAGCTCATCTACGGCATCACACCTCTCTGAATTAATGTTGGCATGAAGGATATCCCTCTTGCTACCCTTTTCTCTCGGTCGCCCTGGGGGTAGCGTTGCTCTTCCTGTACGGTAGCCCAAGCTCTAGCTCGTAGGGTCGGCCCCGCTACCAGCAATCTTGCACTTCTAATCTATATCCAACTAGGCTCGCATGCAAGTGTAGACTTTATATCCCATTTGTGCTTCCTCGTTGTTCACCGCTGACCCAGGCCGGACGCGCCTGCCGCGGTCCAACCCGCACCAATATGCTCAACTCCACCCTGCTCCGCCCGCTCCAAGATACCATGTACCCGCACAGGCGCAAGAAGCTTGACCTTTGACACGGAGTAGCCAGCCCTGCGTGCGGGGCGTGTGTCTGAGCAGAGCCAGCGAAGTAAAAAGAGCTGGGGGCAAAGCCAGACCGTCATTTTGGTAAAGGAGCAATTGAGGGGCTGTGTAATGACACACCTTAGCTCACTCTGAGCCAACTGTGAGAGTCGCTCAATAAATTGTCGTATATGGACGATAGGCGATGGGCAGCTAACCTCTAGCTTTATGCCCTAATGATTAACGCTGGCAACAGCTAAAATTGACACCTAAACACGTGCACGGACTTGAAAGTTTGCAAAAGCGTTAGATGCGTCGAGCAACTTTATACAATTTAATTTTTGATGGCCGGGACCGAAATCATTGACACAAAATGCATGAGCGTATTGACGGCCCAAGATGTGTGTACGGAATTGAACGGACGGAGCAATGAGCTCGTCTTGTGGGTAGCACGTTCGGGATTCCAATCGCTCCTCGATGTGATGTTGATTGATAGGATACAAACATTATCTAGATGGAAGACAGCATTTGAACACGGCCATCCAACCATACTGACAGGATAAAGTGCAAGCAGGTATTGTTAGTTTACATCATTTTGATCAGCTGAATAGTAGTCAGCCAACAGGGAGACTGTTTCCTTGCCTTCAATGCAAAGATCTTGGTTATGAGTCATTTTACAAACTTAGCATTGTACAACATATGGAACAACACTACCTTGAAGCCATATATGTGTCCATGCAATGCTACAAGAAAATAAAGAGGTATGTCAGAGTCTACAGAATAGACTGCTGGTTATTTGACCCTTCAGTTTCAACAATGCTTCCTAGTGCTTGTGTCAAACCAAATTGAAACCGCACATCTGCAAAGGGTATATTGTTTATCATGGTCGGGGGTGCTTGTGCCGTGCTGGAAGCCACACCGCTGGGTCCCGGCCCTATGCAATTGGGGGCAAACGGAAATGCAACCAGCTCAGCCCAGAGAGAGGTGATTGACGCAAGATATGCATAGGTCTCTGTCAATCTCTTCTCGACAATGTCGAGATGCTGGTTTAGATGAGTCCATGCAGTTTGGATGACGAAGTAGGGGTGGACTTTTGATTGGAGACGTGGAAAATCGGTGAACGGGTGATAATATGTCCGCGGCCACCCAGTGCCTCGATATCTCATCTTTTGAGGTGCGTCCAGGACGCGCGTAATGGGGCAGCTCGTTTCGGTGAGCGGGACAAATTTATATCCGTACAAAGTTTCTGTAAGGATCTGATAGTTGGGCAGATGGCGATGGATCGATATGTGATGTATAGATGTATTATCCGCATGATGACTTACTTCATTCCATCGGACATTCTGCTTGTTTCTTTTGTGATTGATGAGGGCTTGAAGAATTTTGGTCAATATCCTCCTTTCCGGCACGAGCATCCAGCAACCAGCTTTGAACCTCGCATGCCAATCCAGACTTACTAATGCAAGACATTGAGCAAGACGATATCATATTTTGTTGGAGTGACACTTACAACAAACCATATTACTTGGATCTTTGATAGGGTTCTCCATACCCCAAGCCTTGCGCAACCGATCAACCTGCCAAAGGGTTATCAAGAAGGAAAAATACTCTGACAATATAACAGACTTCGCTATCATTTTCTTCTAAGTCCAGCACAAAGCGTTGATCAATAGCCACGGCTGGACCAAGTTCAGCTTCATTGGAAATGAGGCATGGGGTTCCCAAGGCAGGATTTGTTTTTCGCGGGATACTGCACCTGATAAAGCCATTAGACAACATCATAAACTGTTTGTCGAGCGGATGAGATGTACAAGTCTTCCTCAACAGTTCCGACGTCTTCATCCTGAATCCTTGCTCGCTTTGAGCGAGGCATTTGATTAGCGTGAAGATGGCTGAACGTTGACTATCGCTGTGGAATGCCAACAAGCCTGGCTTTATCTGGGATGTCACTATATCAGACGCCTGGTGTCCTGTGCCTTATAATCTGACACCGAATTCTCAATTAATGACGGCTTCCATTGCGAAAATATTGGTTTGTGAAAAGAATGCATCCATCATCTGATCTGATCATCAATGATAGAAACGAATAGAACAAGCGAAGGCGGCAAATGCCGAGGATGCAATGTTGTACTGTCTTATCCTGACGGTGCTCGAAGACGGCGAGCGGAGAAGAGCCAGAGAGAACCCTCAAATAAGACATCCAGGGCTTCATTTATTCCCGCTACTGAAGGCAGTGTGTCTTGGAGTCTGAAGACGAACACTCGTTTTCTCGAGTATTTTTACAATACCCTTTTTTGTCTTCTGTCGGATCCCTGATAGGCTCGATCATTATGTGTATCTGTTTACACGTTCTCTGAGTGGCTGGTTGGTTGTATGTTCGTGTGGAAGCGCGCTTGCGCGTGGAACACTCAGAAAGGAGGGCGGCGAGATCGGGCGACGGCAACTAAACAAGACAGCGGTCTATATAGCAGCAACAAGATGGCGGTAAAGTGATGCGAAGGTCGGAGAACAGGAGGGAAAAGATGAGACTCTAGACTAGGGGTTGTAAGGTCGGTCTTAAATATTGTTCGACAAGAAAAGGAATCCATGAGGCAGATGGTGGGAAATAGGACAACGTGATGAGTCTTGAAAGCATGTGATAGTATGACATAGGTGTTTCTGACGTATATAGGGATGGGATGGGATAGCTATATGATGAGTAAGCTGCAGGGTTACATCATGTTTCTATTGTTATATCATAGGTTGTGCATGTGATGTGTTGGTTATTTTGTACGTTCTACTACCTTCATTCAGCTTCTCCCTTTACACATATTCTTTACATACCCAACTACACATGTCTTCTGCTTCTCCTTGGACTTACACCCACATGCACTCTGAGCACCCACACATACCCCGGGATGATGTGCATCTCTCTCAGTTTGGGCATACTTGTACTCCATCACTATGGTCTCCACCCCAACCTTACCTACAAACACTATAAGATGGACACTCTACTATACTACCCCCTCAGACATCCTATCTCCAGTCTGAGTGAGTACTCCACATCTACCACCATTACATCCTCTTACCACACTATCCTGCAGTGTATTTAAACCACATCACCCCACCTACTGTGTTGGCAACCTCTTACTCTGCTGCAGATATGCTAGCTATCATTTCCCCATTCAGGGAAGAGATCACTTTGATGTTATATATAATCATGTTTGTCTTTGCTTGCCCAAGCCTGCATGTACATGATGCATAGTCACTGGTGTGTAGCCCTTCAGATTACTCATCATACACATCTGACACCTGTCTGAGCCATCCCTCCTACATACATCAGAGCTACCTATGTCAGACCTCCCCTTTTTATAATATGTTTTTTGCTGCCCACCTCATGCATTCCAGCCCTCATTGTGATAAAATCCATAGTTGACATGAATCATATAAACAATATGTGTTGAACTTTGTTCTCATTTTTACTATACTGTGATACTCTCAGCCACTGTTACTTACATGGTCTGTGCACTGTCCCTATTTGTACTTATGCTGCAGTCTTGTACTTGATATAGTATCACATTGGTTGTTCACTCTTGCATATGCCTGCAGATCTGAGCTCTATCACTATGAAAGCTCATCAGGTTATGGGCCCTGCCTGGCCTATGCAATACCCTCTTAACTTTCTCCACTCCATCCTGCTCTTACTCTGTGGGGTCATTCTCCCTTGTCTTTGTTACTGGCACTACCCTCTTACTCCCAAATGCCACCACAAACTCCTAACACTCTCCACATCCCTACACCACTCCTCTGTCAATGATAATGTGCAGAACCCTTGGGTGGTGGGCTCTGGTTGTACAGACCATATATCCCCATTCAAAGCTGACTTCCATACCTATGGCACCACTCTTTGGCATGTTACACTTGGAGGTGCCTCCACCATCTCCTCACTAGGCATTGCTAAGAGTGGCCTATTGGACAGCTTAGGGAAGGTTCACAATAACTATACCCCTGGTAACAAGGTAGTTGTTGTGTGCTTGGTAAGTGTAGTAAACATTCCTGATGATGATGAAGAGTGGGATCAATGAAATAGTGACAAGGATGATACCACCAATGACTAAATGAGGATCCAGAGTGATGAGTTTAGGATGTCTTAGTGATGCTTAGAGTGACTTAGAGATCTTAGACTTGGTTCTTAGAGAAGAGTGTGAGATAATAGCAAGCTTAGGTCAAGTGCAGTATAGGAGAATCCCTAGATTGCAAAGTTGACAAGACTGGGGTTTAAGACTGCCAGTCTTTCAACTATTTATACAAAACAGAGTGTCCTAAATATAGTACAAGTAATGAGGTTCACTGATCAATGATGATTGCACAGCAATCAACAAGATCATGTGACCAAGTCATGTCCATAGTAAGCTAAAGTAATGTAGCCACAAGTGTGAGTGAAATGAGAGGTAAACAATGATGAAATGGGATGGGTCCTTGCTAATTGTATAATGATAGTCCTTAGCAAGTAAATGTAAATAAATAAAGGAAGATAAAGAAAAAAGGAAGATGCTTTATAGTACTTGGAGCTAAGCTCACACTCTAGTAAGTAAATACTAAAGTACTATAAAGGAAGAGAAATAGAGTTTCTTACTATAAGTAGGAGCTAAGCTCAACAACTGTAGTTAATACTACACTTATAGTAAGTAAGATAAAGAAAAAAGAAAAAAGAAACACATTACGAGGTGCCAAAGCAAGTGCCTTGTAACAGGCATTGGAACAGTTGCATGCATGGCTTTTCAGTAAAACAGTTGTACCACTTCACTTACCCTCTCCAACATACTGCATGTACCAAAGCCAACCATTGTTTCCTATCTATCAGCAAATTGGACACCCTTGGTTTCACCATCACCCATGAAAAATAGCAATGCATTATCTCAAAAGGTTCTGTTGAGTATTGCACTGGATTCCTCAGGGATGGGAACTACTGGCTCCGGCTTGACCCTGCTGTCCTGCTAAATGCTGCCATGCACCATCCTTCCTTTGACATTTGGCACTAGTGTCTGGAACAGTTGTCACTGCATGTGGTACAACATTAAACAGATTTGCAAGTCATCAGTTTCTGTGTCTCACCATCTCCTTCCTCTCCACACCTCTGTAAAGGATGTGTGCTTGGAAAGCTATCATGATCTCCCTTCTTCCCTTCCAGCTCCAGAAGCACACAGGTACTGGAACTTGTCCACTCTGATCTTGTTGGGCCTATGCAGCTGTCCTCCATTCAGGGTAATCTATACTTTGCCACCTTCTTAGATGACTACTCTGGCTATGGCATGGTTTACCCCCTGAAGTGCAAGGACCAGCTTACTGCTGCATTTACTTCCTACCTCACATGGGCAGAGAACCAAATATTGTAGGAGGTTGCTTGGAAATAGAGTGCTGTGAACTGTAGAATGAAGAGAAATATATTCTACAGGGAGAAATAATGAGTAACATATAAAATGAATGGCATAGTGAGTAAGTACTGACCTCAGTCTCTACATAGAAGACTGAGGGAAAAGAAAACTATGCGGATAAATTTTTCTGTAAGTAAAGGGTCCATCCATACTGTCCCTGAGTCCCATGAAAGGTCCATGTGGCACACTGCACTATTTGCATAGTCACACTATAAACACACTGTCACATCATTGTGTATTTGCTGTCACATGTCACTGTAATCTCCAACACCAAACAGGTTGAACAATGAAGGGTCCTCAGACTGATTGAGGAGGGGAGTATGTTGCCACAATTTTGGAACAGACAGGCATCACTCACCAGTTTTCTATTCCATACTCTCCTCAGCAGAACAGTCAAGCAGAGTGTTGGAACTACACACTCCTGGATTGTATTCTCTCCATGCTGCATGGTACTTGTCAGGATTGTCAAGCCTACAGTGGACATCTGTAGCGTGAGACCACCGACTCCTGACATATCCCTGCTCTCCTTTGGAGAGGCTTACTGGGAGCTGCCCTGGATCTATGTCCAAGGGATGAGAGGACTCAGACTAAGAAGAGGGGATGAACCAGCTGTAACAAGCTGGAGTCTATTCATCTAGCTACCTCCCTACTTATAGTACTATAGAACGGCACATGGACCAGGTGCAGTAGCTAAGGGCAGGTCAAGCAGTAACTAAGTGCAGCATGTGTGGGAACACAGCTTACAGATGTGCAGCAGCTGTGGGAATGATCCCTGAGAAGACAGTAATGACAGTAAGTAAGATATCCAACAAGATAAGATGTAAAAGATAAAGATGAAGATCTTATCTTATCAGATGATCTTAAGAGAAACAATAAAAGAAAGAAATAATAATGGTAGGGAATAAAGGAGTCTGACAGTACTGGGCTGACTGGTGGATTCTGGGAACATGCACTTGACACAGCAGTTCATACTTACAACTGATTGCCAATGAGACACCTCCAGTGGGCAACTCCCCACACTCTCTGGCATGAGGGCTTGCTCCCTGACATCTCTCACCTCCACATTTTCAGCTGCCATGCCTATGTCCATACTCCACCTATGTCCTGCTCTGAGCTTGATCCAAGATCTATTCCCATGGTATGCAAGGTTGGCATTTTTGGGACTCATCTGCCTGGAAAATAGTAGTCAGTCATGACTCCTCATTTGATGAACTCCTCTTCTGGCTACAACTCTGTCATGTGCTGTCCTTGATCTTTTCCCTCTACATCTTTCCTCCACTCCTGGTCCTGCTGACAGTGACTCCAATGATGGAAGTAATAGCAGTGGTGATGGTGATTTCCCCTCTTCCAGTCCTGCTCTTGCTGTCACTCCTAATGACATGTTCATACCTCCTGCTCCTGCTCCTCTCCTCTCCTCTGCTTGCTGGTGTACTTCCTGCACCAGTTCCTCCACTGCCCTCTCTGGTCACACCACATTCTGTGACTGCTCCATTACCTGCTCACTGTGCTCAGCACATCCATCATGGTGCTCCCTCCACCCCCATTGAGCTGCCTAGATGGTTTGGTCAATAGCAGCACATGTCTGGTTGTGCCCAGGCTCATGCTGAGCTCCTTGGTGATGGTCCTGTCCTGCATCCACACCAGAATGCACCTTGGCCTGCTCACTTTGGTGACAGCACTTATGGTTCTTGCTCTGTAGCAGACATTATGTCAGACCACTATTATTTCCTATATTTTTCTCTGCATTTTTCCTATTTTTCTTATATCTCTATTGCCATAGATCTCACAATTGCTCCTAATCTAAAGGAGTGATTCCCACAGTCATGCATTCTTTCTGTTTGTCTTTATCAGCTGATGACGTGCATGTTGTCAGATCTCTGATTGGCCTGTTCTATCTTTAGTTGTGATTCATTCTCTCACCTTTACTGTGCATGCTCACCAATCCTTCTCACACCTGCTGTGGAGCCTCAGTCAGCACTTATGTGTCCCTTCTATATTTAGATATGATGTCATTACTTTACTTTCTCATTCTCCTGCCCTATACTGTACAGCATTGTGAGGCCGACGCTTTGTTGAAGCCAAACAACTGAGGAAGACTAAAATAAAAGGACAATCGCGCTTCAACTAGCGGATATCCCAGATCTATTAGCATATAGTAAGAAAGAGCAGAAGAGAGTACTGTACCTAGCGGATATCCCAGATGATCAGAACTGGGGAATAAACAGCTAGGAGTGCTATGTATATATAGTACTTCAGAACATGCACAGACCATGCAGTACAGTATAGGGCTGGAGAATGAGAAAGTAAAGTGATGATGTCATATCTAATAATAGAAGGGATGCGTCAGTGCTGACTGATGTTCCACAGCAACTGTGGGAGTGATTGGTGATACTCCACAGCAGGTGTGAGAGAGATTGGTGAGCATGTGCAGTAAGTGTGAGAAATGGAGTTATAACTAAAATAGAATGGGCCGATTGGAGATCGGACGACATACATGTCATTGGCCAATAAAGATGAAGAGAGAGAGTACATGACCGTGGGAATCACTTTGATAGATCAGGAGTGATTGTAAGATATATGATGATATAGATGTAAGAAAATAGAGAAAAATGAAGAGAAAAATAGGGAAAATAATAGTGGCCTGACAAATACCCCCTTCTTAAGGTGAGACATCTTGACAAGCAGAGAATGGAGATGAACATGCATGGCAAATATCTTCTTCTCCTTCCATAGATTTGAAAGGGATGCCAGCAAATAGTGATGGAGAAAGAGGGATGATGGAAGAAGACTTGGGTAATTCTTTCAAATCTTCATATGATTTGGGAGTCATAACCCCATCATCATCTTTGTCTATAAAGTCATCTTCATTGTCAATGATGCCAAAAGGTATTTCCTCATATCCTTCATCAAGAACTGGTGGAGAGGGTAAAGGTGTTTCTTCTTGAAGTCATTGAGCATAATGTGGTTGAGCCATCATCTCGGGTGAATATTCCATCTGGTAAAGGGAATAAATGGCTACTGAATGTATTGCTTGAGGATGTTCTTTATGATACCTCTTGAGCATATCAGGAACATCTTCCATCAATACTGAAGCAGGTTCCCAAGAATTTTCCTCTGTAGGGTAGTTCCTTCCATTTGACCAGATATTGAACTTTACCACAAGAAAGACAACTATTGAGAATTTCTTCGACTTCATATTCTTCAACACCATTTTTGATAATAGGAGGAGGAGGAGGACAAATTTCTCATTCAATGATGACATCTTTGATGTATGGGCAAAGTTTGATGATATGGAAGACTGGATGAATTTTCATCATCTTAGGAAGTTTGAGATGATATGCATTGTTAGAAAGTACTTCAAGTACTTCATATGGTCCAAGATGTTTATGGTCCAGTTTCTTCATTGGTCTACCTGTGTCGATATTAGTGGCTTCAAGCCAAACTTTATCGCCAACAGTGTAAATGGGAGTTTTGCCATGGTGTTCATCATAAAACTTCTTCATATCATCAGCTGCTTTCTTCAATGACACCTCTGCTTCTTCTCTGATGCATTTGAGCCCTGCTACAACCTTGTCCACAGAATCAATCTTGGTAGATGTACGAGGTTCATGGCCCATTTGTGGATCTTGTCCATAATTCAGCATGAATGGTGAATATTTTGTTGCTGAATGAATGTGATTATTGTAAGCGAATTCTGCCATGGGCAACCAGCTTGCCCAATCATTCTGTTGATGGTTTATGAAGATGCGGAAATATTGTTCAATTTCTTGATTTATCCACTCTGTTTGTCCATCTGTTTGGGGATGATAAGCCATAGACATAGCTGTTTGAATTCCCAATAAACGATTCAATTCATGCATGACTTGTGACACAAATTGAGGTCCTCTGTCTGATAAAACTTTCTCTGGGAGACCATGATGTTTCCAAACATGATCTCTCATAAGGCATGCCACTCCTTCTGCTGTAATCGTTTCTGTAGTGGGAATTGCATGAATCATCTTTGTGAAACAATCCATGACCATGAGAATAGAATCATTGCCTTGGCTTTCAGGCAATTTGACGATAAGATCTGTAGAAATAATCTGCCAAGGATGTGATGGGATTTCATTAGGTGTTAGCTCTCCTTGTGGTTTGGTAGGGAAAGTCTTTGTCCTTTGGCATAAATCACATCCTTTGACATATTTCTCCACATATGACGCCATATTTGGGAACCAGAAATGTCATTGAACCATTTCCAAGGTTTTCTTGTAACCTGGATGTCCTGCAAGAGGTGAATCATGGCAGGTCTTCATCAATTTGGCATACATTGTTTCTGGGACATAGAGTTTCCCATTGTAGAAAAGCGTCTTCTTTTCATCTTCACTTCATCTTGCAAATACTGCAGTTTTCCTCAAGTCTGCATCCAACTTGTCCCAAACTTTGTAATCATGATCTTCTTTCTGTGCATCCATGATTTTCTTCAAGATAGGAGGGCTGAGAGCTGCAAGGGAAATCTTGTGCTTGAAAAATTCTGGCTTGAGCAAGATGACATTCTTGTTGTCATCTTCTACCCCCTTCTTATGGTCCAAATGTCTCGAGAGGAGATCAGGGCAAACATTGGCGGAGCCCAGTTTGTGGACCATATCAATCTGGAATCAAGACAAATAAAGAGACCAATGAGCTTGATGACGATTGAGTTTCTGGGCCATCATGAAGTATTCCAAGTTCTTGTGGTCAGTGACGACCTGAACAGGATGAATGGAACCTTCAAGGTAGTGATGCCATGCTTCCAGAGCACGAATAATGGCCAACATCTCCTTGTCATATATGTCATAGTTACGCTCAGCAGGTGACAAACCCTTACTGAGGTAAGCAACAGGGTGCCACTTGTTATCCTGTTGAAGCTGTGAAAGAACTGCACCAGTGGCATAACCAGAACTATCCGCTTTGACTCTGAACAGATACTGCTCATCTGGAAAGACTAAGACTGGTTCAGAACACACAGCATCTTGTAAACGAGTAAACACCAACTGCTGTTCTTCATTCCAATGCCACTTGACATCCTTCTGCATAAGTTCATTCAAGGGTCTAGCGATATTGGAAAACCCAAGAATAAAATGGTGATAAAAGTTGCAAAAGCCCAGGAATGAGCGGACGTCATGAAGGTTCTGTGGAATTGGCCAGTCTTTGATACCCTGTACCTTGACTGGATCCATAGCAATCTTGTCGAAAGAAATTTTCAGGCCAAGGAAGTTGATTGATGTTTGTTCAAACTTGCATTTTTCTGGTTTGAGATAGAGTTTGTTATCTGTGAGGGTTTGAAGGACTTCCTGTGTGACCTTGCGATGTTCTTCTAACATTGCTGTAAATATCAAAATATTGTCCATATAGACTACCACAACTCCTTGTGAGATAAGACCACAGAACAAGTGGTTCATCATTGTTTGGAAAGTGGCAGGGCTATTGCAGAGGCCAAAGAACATAACCAAAGGTTCGAACAAACCCTTGTTAGTGATGAAGGCAGCTTTCCATTCGTCACCATCTTTGATCCTAACATTGTTATAGCCCCAGCGAACATCCATTTTTGTGAAATATTGCACTCCACGAAGACGATCAATTAATTCTGAAATAAGAGGAAGAGGATAATTGTTCTTGATCATCATATCATTGAGTTTGCAATAGTCTTGAACAGGTTGAAGATCTCCAGATTTCTTTTTGATAAAGAAGGGTGATGCCATGGGAGATTTCGAGGGATGAATATGACCACTTTTTAGATTCTCTTCAATGAACAACTCCAATTGTTTTTGTTCATCCAAGGAAAGACTGTAAACTTTTCTGGCTGATGGTTTTGCACCTGGTTTAAGTTCAATTGCATGATCCCAAGGATGTCTTGGAGGAAGAGAATCAAAAGCTTCTTTGTCAAATACCCTTTTGAAATGATGATATGCTTTGGGTATGATGTCTTCAAAATTCTTCTTCAACTTCTTCTTTTCCACTTCAATGGCAAGTTCTTGGCTAATATTTTGAATGGATGCCTCCATTTCCTTCTGATTGACCATAACCATCAATATCTGATCTCCTTCTTCTTCAGCTGCTATCCTTTCTTTGGCTTCTTGATGTATAGTTTGATTTTGTTGCTTCATCAACTTTTTATTTGACTTCCAGACTTGTCTATCTGCCTTGAGGTGTATTTTGCATCTGCGTGGACATCTGGTGAAGTGTATTTTTCCCTGTAACCAGTTGATTTCAGGGTTATGGATTTTCAACCATGATTCACCAACAAGAACATTCTTCTTGCCCAAATTGCAGACTGCAAAAGTAGCACGTTCAGTATGACCATCGATAGTCATAATGAAATCAATCATCTCTTCAATAGATCCTCCTTGATTGAGTGATCCATTGACATTGTAAACAGGGATTGGTTTTGCTAATTTTTTTGTGTTTAGGTTATTTTTCTTGATGAATTCTTTGTCGACATATAATCCAGTAGTGCCTGAATTGAGAAGAGCATCAACTTCTAAAACGGCTCCTGTATCCACTGTTTTGATTTTGAGTTTCATTTCAGGGAAACTGGTGATATTGAATAATGTTCTTCAGACATATTCCTTTTTCTTGACAGGAGGAATAACCTGTTGCACTTGAGGTTTCACTTCAGACTGAGAGCAAGACAGAACAATGCGTGTTAAATAAATTTGGGTACAAGCATTGAGACGATCAACGTCTGTATCATCAGTCTGAAGCATAGAAAACATATTGTAGGACAGCGAATTCGTGCTCAATTCCCGTCCAACCCATGACCCGACTGCTGTGCCCCACTCTTTGAGCCATTTGGATCATTCAATCTAAGACCATGTGCCTGAAACTCCTTCTGCATCTCAGCCAAGAAGTCTGCTTTGTTCAATGCACGCATCTCTTGAAGGGTCCTCACATTCCCCCTTCTTTGTTGTTGTTGCCCCTGAGGGCATCTTGGCTCAGGACATTCTCTTGCAAAATGTCCTTCTTTGCCACAATTGAAACATAGATGAGGATGTGGTCCTCAAGCTCTGTCAACATCCATCGGTTCTCCCACAGGCGCAGCTACAGAAGTGAATTGATGAGGGGTGAAATTTCATTGTTGTTGCCCTTGTTGTCTTCCATACTGCTGCTGTTGCTGCTGTCTTCGTCCCCAAGTTGACTGGAAGTTCTGCATATCCTGATATGCATATGCCCTGATTCTTGCTCATCGAATCCATCCTTCTAGATCACCAGGGAGAGGTGTCTTGACATAACAGGACTGGAGAAGAGGATGATTCATCCCTTTCTTGAACAATGTGCATAGCGCTCCATTGTTATATCCAGATGCTGTTTTGTACAAGAGGAATTCTGTGATGTATTCCTCAATATGATGATTTCCCTGTGAAATAGTCGTCAATTTCTGCTGCACCGTTTGTTCTTTGTTATGATCTCCAAAAGTGATCTTCATCATTGTTAGCAGTTCATCGAAGTTTTTGAATGGTTCGTCATGTCTAAGCAGTTCGACTCTGTGAGCCTCCATTTCTCATAGAACCCCTTTCTTCCATTCTTCTGTGTATCCTCCTTTGATGTAAGACAGGATGACTGTTACCTTGTCTTCATCCTTGTACTCTGGATGAGCTTGAAGGACAAGATAAATTTGATCCAAAAATGATTGGAATTTCTTTTTGTCGCCATCAAAAGGAGTTGGTTCTGTGATGCAAACCTTGGGAAGGTGGACATGGGGTGGGAGGCCTGTTTCTGGCCCAGAAGAGGGACCTCCTTCTCCTGATGCTAGGCATGTCATCAGATCCATCATTGCTTGTTGTTGCTGCACCAGCAGCTTCTGTTGATTCTCAATTATCTTCATCATCTCCCCAAAAGTCGGTGGTTCATGCTCTTGATCCATAGGAGCAAATGGAGCAGGAGATGGAGGTACTAGAGTTGCTGCTAAGGCTGTACCAAGACTGTTGATTTTGGATTCTAAGTGCTGTGACATCAATGGTTCTTGATCTCCTAAACTTGCAAATCGATTCCTTGAGTGAGATTCTGGCTCTTTGCTGTCCTCCCTGTGTGCTGGTGGGGATGGCTGTCTCCTGCTCCACACATTCCACTGGTTGTCTTGAGACAGATTGACCAATGATCTGTCTAATGATTTCTATGAGTGTTCCTGTACTTCTGTGGTTGAGCGATGTCAAATTGATGGCACGCTCAGTCATACAACAGAAGTACTATATTCTTCAATAAAATGCGTGGATGATAAGACAGACAAACAAAAACACAACGAAGATCTTGAAAAATGATATGTCTACGCTAATATGTAGATGTTTGAGGACCCCCTGTGATGTAAGAAGTGAAGTGATGATGAGGATTGATATGGAATGCATGATCTGGGTTAGCTCCTAATTCTAGGAGTACTGGAGGAGGGACAAGGGAGGGGTCATTGTAATATTGATAAAGCAAGGATCTAAAAAGGAGAGGAGGGTACTTAATACAGTACTGTCTGTCCTGATTTCTCCAACGCTCTGATCTTGGATCTGGAAAGATCCAAAAGGGGAACCATTCATAATTTGTCACTGGTTCATTGTGATGTTGAATCATGATGCGTGTGTGCCAAGCTAAGAGGTGATGGTGAAGATGAAGACATGTGGTAGAGGGATGAGTGGTGGGAAGGAGAGAGTAAAAATTTATGTTTAATCCTTCGTCAAGGAGTTGCTCTGTCCTAGAGCAAGTGTGGGGGGGATGAAGGTGGTGTGTAGAAGGGATGGGCAGTCCTGGAGCTGTCAGACAACTCACTGAATTCCCAGGTATCTGGGTATCATATGTTGTCCTCCCTGAATGTCCACGATTGCATATCAATCGCTTGACTCCAAGTGTCCACCACGTGTGTGCTGTGGAGGGTGTCGCTGGGTGCAAGGTGGAGGTGTAAGGGGTGAACACTAAAGCAGCCAATGACAATTTGAAGAGTGGAGGATGGTGAGCAGGGGACGTAGACTTTGGTCCACAAGCTGCAAATACACTCACTCTCATGTTTCTGCCACTTGCAGTGTTGACAGAAATGGAGAGGAGGATGAGGAAAGAAAAGGGCGCAGTGGAAACACTTTTGTTCATGCTTTGGCTTGTGAACAAAACCTATGGTGTAAAAAGGGTTGCAGATGAATTGGTGATGAAAACACCAGTCTGCAGGGAAGGGAAGAAGGGGAAAGGTGTGGCAGGGGAGGGAGTTCTGATCAATTGTGAGGCCAACACTTTGTCGAAGCCGAACAACTGAGGAAGACTAAAACAAAAGGACAATTGTGCTTCAACTAGTGGATATCCCAGATATATTAGTGTATAGTAAGAAAGAGCAGAAGAGAGTACTGTACCTAGCGGATATCCCAGATGATCAGAACTGGGGAATGAACTGCTAGGAGTGCTATGTATATATAGTACTTCAGAATGTGCACAGACCATGCAGTACAGTATAGGGCCAGAGAATGAGAAAGTAAAGTGATGATGTCATATCTAATAATAGAAGGGATGCATCAGTGCTGACTGATGTTCTGCAGCAACTGTGGGAGTGATTGGTGATACTCTGCAGCAGGTGTGAGAGAGATTGGTGAGCATGTGCAGTAAGTGTGAGAAATGGAGTTATAACTAAAATAGAATGGGCTGATTGGAGATTGGACGACATATGTGTCATCGGCCGATAAAGATGAAGAGAGAGAGTATGTGACCATGGGAATTGCTTTGATAGATCAGGAGCGATTGTAAGATCTATGATGATATAGATGTAAGAAAATAGAGAAAAATGAAGAGAAAAATAGGGAAAATAATAGCGGCCTGACAAGCATGGTCTGTGCGTTTTCTCCAGTACTATATATACATAAAACTCCTAGTGGTTTATTCCCCAGTTCTGATCATCTGGGATATCTGCTAGGTACAGTAGTTTCTCCTCTTTCTTGTCTTACTTAACTGATCATCCTTATTGTTTTTAGTCTTCCTCAGTTGTTCGGCTTCAACATTGTGTCAGCCTCACACATTGAGTGAGGGGGGTCTGATTCTGATCATGACATTTTCTCTATGCCTTGTGGTGATTAGTATTTGCTCTCTGCACTCCTTTCCCATGCTGTCTCTTGTGATCATCTCACACTCAGGCAAGCACTTGCATCTGACTCTGCTGACTCCTGGAATGCCACCTGTCAGCAGGAGCTCCAGATGCTTGCCAAGCCACACACATGGGACCTTGTCAACATACCCACAGGTCAGAACCTGGTAGAGAACAAGTGGGTTTTCAAACAGAAGGCTGACAGTCACTTCAAAGCAAGGCTTTTAGCCAAAGGGTTCACCCAGAGACATGGGATTGACTACTCTGAAACCATCTCCCTGGTTGCCTGATTTGAATCCCTTTGCACACTACTTGCCATCATAGCTCTGTGTAAGACAGTAGTCCTACATATCCCTGTAAGGGAGACCGGCGTGCACTAGACTAAGGATCACTCCAAAGAATAGGATTTGCCAGCCATAACAAGCTGGAGTATATTCATAATACTACAGCTACTTATATACTAAAGGAAAGTGTGCATGGACCAGTGCAGTACTCTAGGGTAGGCAGCTACAGTAAGACTCTGCAGTAAGCTATGACATCATGTGCAGCATGGGTGCATCCAGAGTCTAGGCATGAAGCAACAGTAAGGTGAGTAAGATAAGATGAGATCTGATAGACTGAAAGGAAGGAAGATCTAATCTTATCTAATCAAAAGGAAAACTAAAAGAAAACTAAAAGAATAAAGAAAGGAATAAATGCTCCATAAATGAAGCCTGACACTCTGGAATACTGGGAAGTCTACTCTATGGATGTGAAGCCTGCCTTCCTAAATGGTGACTTGGATGAAGACATCTATATGACTCAACCACATGGGTTTGTTGAGGAAGGTTTAGAGGACAAGGTCTGCAAGCTAAACAAAGCCATCTATGGTCTCAAGCAAGCTTCATGTCAATGGCATCATAAGGCCCACACAGCAATGCTTGGCCTCAGTTTCACATGTGCCTTTGTAGGCTCTGGTATCTACATCTCACAAACCTCCTCTGCACCCCTCATAGTTGTTGGTTTTTATCTGCTATATGATGCTGGACATACTGTTGCATATTGTACAACTCTCCCCTTCCTTTTTCTTCTCTTTGCAGTTCAGGCTCCTCTCTAACTCTATTTGGCCTTTACTATATCTTTCTTACCTTGTCATCATCTCACCTCAGCACCTCTGCGTGTTGCTGAGGTGAGTATTTCTTCTCCTCTCTCAACCCTCTTCTGACATACCTGCTCTATGCAGCTCTCTCTTTCCTCTGTGTACCCTCTACCATCTGGTACACTTCTTCTCTTATCTTACAGGCCTCATCTATCTCTCTAGTCATGTATGACATCTGGACCATGGTCCTCTTCTGGTTTTATCTACATCTTGGCCTATAAAGCCACCTCTGTCTCCAAACAAGTCTATTTACAGTTTGTGATGCTGCCTGTCTTTCAACAACCAATACATATTATCTGCTTGCTCTTTTCACACATCTCTCATGCATCTCATTCTATATTCACATGTCTCCTTTTATATTTACACATCTCCATCTCTTGCTCTGGCACATCACATGGATTTATTTACTTCATCCATATTGTTCCACCTACATCCACTTCATTCTCCATTGGGAGTATTCTTTGTTCTGATAGTTGTAGCTCCTCTCTAATCTTATTGTCACTGCATTATATCTCCTCCCCTCTTTCATCCTTACACCTCAGCACTCTTGCATGTTGCTGAGGTAGACTTCTGCTGCACTCTCTTACACTCTGTCTGACATACCTGCATCTTGCATAGCTGCTCCTTCTTTTATGCATCTCCTCTTATTATTTACATGTGTGTCTCTCTTGCATGTACTTTCATTATCTTGTCTTAGCACTCTTGCATGTTGCTGAGCCACTCCTTCTTTTACATGTCTCCTCTTATCATTTATGTGTGTGTGTCTCTCACAGATGTGGTCCTATCAACCATTGTCTCTCTGTCAGGCACTAGCCATATTGGTTGCTGTTGGTTTTTACCTACCATATAATGCTGGCCACATCTTTACACACTTTGTACATCTATCTTCTTTGCTAGCTTATCTCATCTTTCACCAGCCACACTCTATGCCAGTTGTGTTACCACATGGATTTATTTACTTCATGTTGTTCTGCTTCCATATTGTACCACATTGGTATTTCTTTTCTTTATTTATGGTTCAGGCTCCTCTTTAACTATACATTGCCCTGACTATGTATTCTTCTTTTTGTTGTCTACCACCTCTGCACTACTCTCTATCTTCTCTGACATACCTGTCTTCCATAGAACACTCTCTTCTCTCTCTCCTCTGTGTACCTTTGTGTGTATGCTCTTGTCTCTCTATCAGATGTCTTACCTATGGACTGTGGTCCTGTGGTTCCTCTACTTCATCCTAGCTTGTCAAGGCTATATTTATATTGTGATGGTCTATCTGCTATTTGTGTCCATGCCTGTGTTTGAACAGCTGCCCTCTCCTATCTTGGCTTACAAGCCTCTCTGTTCTATGTTATGGTCTTTGCTCCATTTGCTATGCTGCCCATTTATCATCACAACTATCTCATTACCAGGAGTACTCAATCACCAAATCCATAAGACCATCTAATAGGCCACTTTTAGCAATTACTGGTCATGGCTCAAGACATATCAATATATGGTACCATTTCATTCAGCAATGTGTTTCTGATTCCACCATTACTTTACATTGTCTTCCTTCTGACCTCATCACCACAGACACTCTCACTAAGCCACTTCCACTTCCTTCTTTCTCATTTCATCATGTAGAGATTGGGGCAGCCAATAGATCAGAGGCAGACTGAAAGAGGAGAAGACCATGTCATAGAGCATGTAGGCATCAAGGCCTAGACCTAGACAAAGAAGCAGCCCACATAAAGTGAGCTTGCACATGAGTGACAGCAGAGGTCATGGTGACCACTGCAGGTGGTCCCAAGAATGCATGCCTGAAGATGATAGAAACAAGGTGTACAAGAGATGGTATGCAGAAGTGATAGAGATGACTGAAAGATACAGGTACTGTCAGACAGAGTGAGAAATAGAGACAAGTAGAGATCCTACCTCAGCAGGTGAGAGAAGTGCTGAGGTGTAGGGATGAAAGAGGAGAGAAGATACAGTGTAGTAATGACAGAGTTAAAGAGTGTTGACATATGTTTTTGCTCTTCATTCCAGCACCTGTGCCCCACATTCTATTACATCAGCATGGTCTGTGCACTGCTCCTTTACATATATAGGTATCAGATTAGGGACACTGATCTTTAGTTGAGTTCTATATCTTCTCCCTCACTGTACTAGCATGCACACTCCCTCTTACTATACTCTGCACTATGTCAGTGTTGTAACTACGCTTTCTGGGCTTTTGCCCTGCATGCTCACTCCCTCTCCCTCTTGCCTCCTTGAATGGAGTGCCTCAGCCCCAGGTGACCATCATACTGAACATCTGCACTTCAACAAAGATGAGCTACAATAATCAGGACAATGAAGACTCCAAATGGAGAATGATGTGGATGTAAGTAAATAAATCCATGTGAGATGCCTACCAGCACAACAAGTGACCAGTGGCAGATGAGATAAGATAAAGGCCATGAAAGACATATATGATGCATAACAGTATGACCAGCATACAGAGATAAAGGGAAATTGACACATCACTCTGGTCTTGGTTTGCTGGAGATGTGTCCACAGTAAGTGTTGATTTTTCTATCTCAGGGTGCTGCTCATACCTACTTACATATTAAGTATGTCTATCTTTTATACCATCTTATCTCATCTTGCCTGCCACTAGTTACCTGTTGTACCAGTAGGCACTCTGCATGGATTTATTTACTTCATGCATATTGTACCACTTTTGTATTGTACCACTTGTCTTTTCTTTTCTTTATGGTTCAGGCTCCCCTCAAACCTTACTTCAACTTTATTATATCTTCCTCACCTCAACATCATATCACCTTAGCACCTCTGTATATTGCTGAGGTGAGTATCTGTTCTCCTCTCTCAACCCTCTTCTGACATACCTGCTCTATGCAGTGTTCTCTCTCTCCTCTGCATATTATCTTTTATACACTCTCATTGTTCTCTCTCTCAGGTATTGTCTTTATCTTTGCAGCACTTCTGCATATTGCTGAGTGCTCTCTCTCCTCTGCATATTATCTTCTATATGCTCTCATCATTTTCTCTCTTAGATGTGGTCACCTGGACCACTCCTGTCTGTTATGAGGCACTTGCCTAGGCACCTTGTTAATGAGCATCACACACATGTACCATTGGAAAACAACCATCAGTGACATCAGGCAAATACAGTAACATTAATGTGCTGCATGTGATAATCATCCACAATCACATCAATTGCATATTTGCTTTGGTGCTGGAACAGAGGACTAGGTTTGGCCAATGAGGATAGGATGTATAGGCAGAGGCTTGGTTGAGGCCTGCCACAGTAACCATGGAGTCATGGGTTGTCAAGTCAGCATTTGGTGCCATCAGTACTTTTCCATTTTTGCTCATCCTTTATAGTATGATACTTTATTTGTTGTGTCTATTCCTGGATTTCACATCTCATTCCAATTTATCTTTATGATTGACCCTGCATTTGTAAAATCTCTGTTGTGTTTTGTTGTGCTCTAGTCTTGGAGCTAAGCCTGTATTTATATGACTCATTGCCCACCAGAAACCAATAGATTTCCCCCAACCCATGATTTGTCTCCCCTCTCCTGTTCAAGTCAGAAGGCAAAAAAGCACTATTCAAGAGACTAACTTGCTATGTAATGGATATCTCAGAAGTACTAAGCTAAAGAACAAGTACACTATGAAGTACAGGATATATAGTAAATGCCTTGGCACACAGACCCTGTAGGGCAGGCATATAAAGTAAGAGATGCAGTAAGTATGATATCATAGATGCACAGCATGTGTGAGAAGATATATAAGTGATTGTGGGAGAGTTGTGTCATTTTGTACAGTAGTTGGCTTGATGACAAGAGGGAAATGAGTCATAGTAATATCATGAGAGATCTATAGTATCATAACAGATATATAGTAGATCTAGAGCAATAAAATCAAAAGAAATTGTAAAATAAAGAGAAGAATAGAGCATTCTGACAATACCCCCCTGTTAGGGGTGAGACAACCCAATGAACCACTGAATTCCTGTGGACCCAAAACCTTCCACTCCCCTTGTCATGTCATCCAATGATTCAACTTCTATTACAGTAGCCAATGAGATATTTTCAAGGATTAATTGCACAATATGGTCTTGTTCTTTAACAAGGAATGTGTCATTTCCATTGTTTATAAGATATATTTTGAGAGGACCACAATAGTCTGAGTCAATTACTCCAGCTCCAATTTGTCAGGCCACTATTATTCTCTTTGTTTTTCTCTTCATTTCTCCTATTTTTCTTATGTCTCTATCATGTAGATCTTACAATCACTCCTGATAAATCAAAGTGATTCCCATGGTCATATATTTACTTTGTTCATCCTTATTGGCTGATGATGCATATATCATCTGATCCCCAATCAGCCCACTTATGAGATAGTTATGACTGTTTTGCTTATTGTTACTGTGGAGTCTTTCTAATTGTTCTCACAGTTGCTGCACTTATTATGCAACACTGATGTTGGTATGTGCTGCAGGTGTGTGTGAGAGGAATCTACAATTACAACCACAACAGATACTGAAGGGTGTGAGCCATAAGATCCCCTAGACACCAAAGGAAAGAGAGTTAGTAGTTTAGGGTGAGTAATGCAATAATGCAACATGACTGGGTGACAGTGAGGAAATGCAACAGAAATGCAATACTGTAAACACAACAATGGGAATAATGGAGAATGCAATGCAATAATAAATGCAACCCACAAGGTATGTACACTTTCTTGACTGTGAGACACATGGAGGGAAGAGCAGAATGTGCTTTTTCACAATCTGACTCAGACAGGAGAAGAGAGACAAATCATGGGCAGGGGAAATATATTCATTTCTGACAGACAATGCACCATCTAAATACAAGTCTGCTAAGAGTGGCCTATTGGATGGTCTTAGGGAAAGTTTGCAATAATTATACCCCTGGTAACAAGGTAGTTGTTGTGTGCTTGGTAAGTGTAGTAAACATTCCTGATGATGATGAAGAGTGGGATCAACAAGATAGTGATGAGGATGATACCACTGATGATTAAATGAGGATCCAGAGTGACGAGTTTAGGATGTCTTAGTGATGCTTAGAGTGACTTAGAGATCTTATACTTAGTTCTTAGAGAATGGGGTGAGATTGTAGTGAGCTTAGGCCAAGTGCAGTATAGGAGAATCCCTAGATTGCGAAGTTGACAAGACTGGGGTTTAAGACCACCAGTCTTTCAACTATTTATTCAAAACTGGAGTCCTAAGAATAGTAACTGTAACCAAGGTTCACAGATCAATGATGATTGCACAGTAATCAACAGAGTCATGTGACCTGAGATGCATCCATAGTAAGCTAAAGTAAATGTAGCCACAAGCATGAGTGAAACAAGAGATAAACAAAAGCAAATAAAGATGAAAAGGATGAGTCCTTGCTAATTGTATAATAATAGTCCTTAGCAAATAAATGTTATAATAAATAGGAGAAAAGATAAAAGGTAAAGAAGCTTTATAGTACTTGGAGTAAAACTCACAACTCAGTATATAAATACTGTAGTACTATAAAGGAAAAGAGATAGAGTCCTCACTATAAGTAGGAGCTATGCTCAACAACTGTTGTTAATACAACACTTATAATAAGTAAGATAAAAAAAGAAAAAAAGAAAACATGTTACAAGGTGCCAAAGCAAGTGCCTCATAACAAAGTCTAGCCCCAAGGCTGGAGCACAACAAAACAAAACAGAAAATTTACAACATAGGGTCAATCATAGGAATATTTGAAATGAGGTGGAGTCTGGACATGAACAAATAAAGTATCATACTATAATGGATGAGTGAAAAGGGAAAAGCACCAATTGCACCAAATGCTGACTTTGTGACTTGTGACTCCATGGTTACTTTGGCAGGCCTGGACTGTGCCTTGGCCTATATGTCCTATCAGTCCTGCTCCTTGTTGGCTGAACCCAGTCCTGTATTCTGGCACCTAAGCAAATGCACAATTGATGCAACTGTGTGTGATTGTCACATGCAGCATGTTAATGTCACTGTGTTCACCTGATGTCACTGATGGTCATTTTCTGGTGTTACATGCATGTGATGCTCACCAATGTGTCCCCTCTATTATTAGATATGACATCATTCTCTTTGTTCTCATACTCCAGCCCTATAGTGTATAGCTTGGTCTGTGCACTGTCTCCAGTACTATATATACAGTAGTCCACTTAGTGGTTTATCCCCAGTTCTGATCATCTGGGATATCTGCTAGGTGCAGTAGCTTTCTAGTCTTCTATTGTTCTACTTTACTGATTATATATCTGGGATATTGGCTAGTTGAAGTGTGATTGTCTCTTTTGTTTCTTTTAGCCTTTTCTTCAGTTGTTCAGCTTCAATGTCAGCATTGGCCTTACATGATTGATATAGAATTTTTGACAGCCAAACCACTATGAGGAGCAATATGTCTATAGCAGTGATCAGGTATAGCCAAGGAGGTTTGAGTATCAATTAACTTTTGACTGCATGGTGGTATTTCTGCTACTTCTGCACTGTAGAGATCAAGACCTGCTGCAAATATAGATCCTCTGGTTGGGATAGTGGCATTGCACAAGAGTCATTTCACTGGTAGTTCAATATTTTGAAAAGCCTGAATAGCAGTGGGGTGTGATAAATGGAATTATTTAACCAGCTTGGGTACATCTTTTGTTATGATAGTGGCTGGTTCCCATGAATTGAAATCATTGGGATAGTCCTTCCATTTGATGAGATATTGAATTTTACTGCATCTTTTTTGAATATTCAAAATTTCTCCAACTTTGTATCTTTCTTCCCCTCCTTCAACTATTGGAGTGGGTGGCACCTTTTGTTTTTGTTCAGGGATTGTGTCTGGTGTGAATGGAAGCAATTTGACTGCATGAGAAACTGGGTGTATCTTTAATGATTTGGGTAGGGCAAGGTCATAAGCATTGTTTGATAATACCTTGATAATTGTGTAAGGTCCCAATCATTTATGATCTAATTTCTTCATGGGTCTGTTGGTTTGTATATTTGAGGCATCATGCCAGACTTAATCCCCTACTTTGTACTTTGGCATTTCCCCTTTATGCTTGTCATAGTACCTCTTCATGTCCTCTGCTGCCTTTTTCATAGCTGATTTTGCATCTTCTCTAGCTCCTACTAAAGAAGAAATGAAGACATCTATGGACTCAATTTTTGATTCTTCTTTCAGCTTGAATCCTATTCTTGGATGTTGACCATAATTCAAAATGAACAGAGTTTGTTTTGTTGATGAATTGATTCTGTTGTTATAACAAAACTCCACAATTGGTAACCAGTTCATCCAATTGCTCTGTTGATGATTGATGAAGATTTGGAGATATTGTTCAATCTCATGATTGATTCTTTCTGTCTGTCCATTGGTTTGGGGATGATATGCCATCAAAGTGCTGTTTTTATTCCCAATTCTCGATCCAATTCCTTCATAACTCATGAAGCGAATTGTGGGCCTCTGTCAGAGAGAACTTTCTCTGGTAGTCCATGTAACTTCCAGATGTTATCATTGAATAATCATGCAACTCCTTCTGCTGTTACTGCAGTTGTAGTTGGCATGATATGAATCATTTTTAGAAAGTGGTCTATGACAACTAGTATTGAGTCATATCCCTGACCATCTGGCAATTGTGTGATAAGGTCTGTGGATATTATTTGCCAAAGGTTTGTCTGGGATTTCATTTGGTGTGAGTTTGCCTTGTGGTTTCTTCATGATTATTTTTGTTCTTTGGCAGAGTTCACATCCTTTCATGTATCTTCCTACATATGCCACCATTCCCTTCCACCAGAACATTCTTCCAGCAAATTCCAATGCCCACCATTGTCCAGGATGTCCAGCTATTGGGCTATTGTGACAAATTTCACCACATCTGCTCTGCAGCTTTTGGGTATGAAGATTTTTCCTTTGTATGTAAGGAGGCCCTGTTTGTTTTCTCTGTGTCCTGCAATAATTGCTGTTTTTGCTTCATCCACTGGTAATTCTCTCCATATCTGTATTTCCCCTTCTTTCTTCTGAGTGTCCAGTATCTTTTGAAGGAGTGGTGAATTTGTAAGTACTGCATTGATGGATTGTTTGAAAAATTTGGGCTTTAACAGTATTACATTGTCATTATCAGATTCCACCCCCTCTTTATGATCTGAACATTTCAAGAGGTAGTCAGGATTGGCAGATGATTTACCCAGGTGGTGGGTAAGATTAAAATCAAATCTAGAAAGAAAGAGAGACCATTGTGCCTGGCAACAGTTCAATTTCTGGGCACTCATAAAGTACTCTAGATCCTTGTGATCCATAAGGATCTCAACTGGATTTTTGGCCCCTTCAAGGTAATGTTCCAGCACATGTATAATTGCCAGCATTTCTCTGTCATAGATATTGTAATATCTTTCTGCCAGTGATAAACTTTTGCTGATATAGGTGATGGGGTGCCATTTGTCATCATCACATTTTTGGGATAGAACTGCTTCAGTTGTGTAAACTGAGCTGTCTGCTTCTTCTACAAGATGTTGCTTATCAGCTTCTGGAAATACCAGGATCAGTTTAGTGCACATTGCTGATTTTAGTGATTCAAATGCAGCTATTTGTTCTGTGTTGCATTGCCATTGTGCATCTTTTGAAGTAATAGGTTTAGAGGTTTCACAATATCTGAAAACCCTCTGAAAAAACACCTGTAAAAATTGATGAATCCCAAAAATGATCTGACTTCTGTTACAGTGGTAGGAGTGGGCCATTCTGCCAATGCCTTGTACTTTGACAGGATCCATCATAATCTTGTCAAAGGAGATTTTCAGACCAAGATAGTATATCTCCTCCTTCTTGAAGTCACATTTTTCTGGCTTTAGGTGTAAGACTGGAGTCTCACATATCCCTGATGGAGGGCTGGGCACACTCAACTTAAGCTACAAGCAAAAGAAGAAGAAATCCAGCCATAGCAAGCTGGGATCTATTGGCTATCTAAGAAGACTCTATATACTCTAGCTATAAGCACACATGCTAGGAGTGGCCCATTGGATGGTCTTAGGGAAGGTTTGCTATAACAATACCCCTGGTAACAAGGTAGTGGGTACATGCTTGATAAGCATAATAAATGTTCCTGATGATGATGAAGAGAGGGATCAATGAGATAGTGATAAGGATGATACTGCTGATGACTAAATGAGGATCCAGAGTGATGAGTATAGGATGTCTTAGCAACACTTAGAGTTACTTAGAGATCTTAGACTTAGTTCTTAGAAGTGAAGTGAGTTTGTAGTGAGTTTAGGTCAAGTGCAGCAAAGGAGAATCCCTAGATTGTGAAGTTGACAAGACTGGGGTTTAAGACCACCAGTCTTTCAACTACTTATACAAAACTGGAGTCCTAAAGATAGTACAAGTAAATAAGGTTCATGGATCAATGATGATTGCACAGCAATTAATGAAGTCACATGACCTAAGACACATCCATAGATATAGTAAGTGGCTCAGCCACAAGCATGAAATGAGTGAGAGGTAAACAAAGGCAAATAAAGATGAAATGAGACAAGTCCTTGCTAATTGTATAGTAATAGTCCTTAGCAAGTAAATGTGAAATAAATAAAGAAGGATAAAAGAAATCGATAAGTCTTTATAGTACTTGGAGCTAAGCTCACACTTAAGTATGTAAATACTTAAGTACCATAAAGAGAAAAAGGAAATGAGTCCTAACTATAAGTAGGGGCTAAGCTCACAGCTGTAGTTAATACTATGTCTATAGTAAGTAAGATATAAGAAGAGAAAAGAGAAAAAGAAAAAAGGAAAACTGTTATGAGGTGCCAAAGCAAGTACCTCATAACAACAGACTAGCACAGTAACTAAAGGGCAGGTCAACTAGACAAGACCACAGTAAGCCAAAGTACCATGCAGCAACCTCATGGCATGACCTCATTGCTAAGAGCGGCCTATTGGGCAGTCTTAGGGAAGGTCTAATATGTTACTCCTGGTAACCAAGGTTTGAATATTGGCTTGATGAATGTAATAGAGGTTTCGAATGACAATGAAGAATGGGATCAATGATATGGTTACGAGGATGATTCCACCGATAACGATACGAGGATCCAGTGTGACTTAGTGTAAGATGTCTTAATAGCTTTTAGAGTTCTTAGACTTAGTTTGTAAGGGAAGCGAGTGGTGGACGAGCTTAGATCAAGTGCAGTAGAGAAAGAGAATCCCTAGATTGCGAAGTTGACAAGACTGGGGTTTTAAGACCGCCAGTTTGTCAACTATTTATACAAGACTAGCGATCTAACTATAGTACAGTTACGCAGTAAAGCGCAGTAAGGCGCAGTAAGTAAACGGTAAAGCACAGTAAAGCGCAGTAAGTAACTGTTCATGTGATATAAGTGGCTCAGCCACAAACGCGAAGTGAATTTGAGAAAAACAAAGGTAAATAAGAACAAGAAAAGAGAGTCCTTGCTAATTGTATAGTAATAGTCCTTAGCAAGTAAATGTTGTAATAAATAAAGAAAGATAAAGAGAAAAAGATAAGTCTTAATACAGTACTTGGAGCTATGCTCACACTTAAGTATGTAAATACTTAAGTACTATAAAAAGAAAAGATAAGTCCTTACTAAGTAAAGTGGAGCTAAGCTCACACTTGTAGTAATAATACTACACTTTACTATAGTAAGTAAAAAAAGGAAAAAGAAAAAGAAAACGAAACTGTTATGAGGTGCCAAAGCAAGTGCCTCGTAACACTCATAGTCTAGGCATGAAGTGACAGTAAGTGAGATATGATTAGATGAGATGAGATAAGATGAGAGGCTAATGATCTTATCTTATCAGATATCAAGAAAAACATAAAAGAAATCAAAAGATAAAGAGAAAATAAATGCTCCGTAGATTGAAGCTTGACATTAGGTAGAGTTTATTGTCTTGGAGAATCTTCAAGACTTCTGCAACAATTTGACAATGTTCCTCAAGTGTTTTTGTGAAGATAAGAATGTCATCTATATAAACCACTACCTTGCTGTTTGCGATGAGTACATGGAATAGATGGTTCATCATGGTTTGGAAGGTGGTGGGGCTATTCATTAGTCCAATGAACATGACTAATGGTTCAAATAGTCCCTTGTTCATGATAAAGGCTTCCATTCATCTCCTTCCTGTATACTAGTGTAAAAACCTGTTGTGTTGCAACATTGAATTATCAAGCATCATCTGAGAAAGTATACATAGCTTATTGCAACAGAAAATAAAAGGAAATAATACACTGTCTATCTACAGACCAATCCCAACATACAGACCAATTCCAATTGCCTCTCCAGCTATGGAGTAGAGACCTATCCTATTGCATTGCAACATGGAGTAATGGGACATTATCTATGAAAGTATACATAGGTTATTGCAACAGAAAATAAAAGGAAACAGTGCTCTACCCATTTACAGGCCAAGGGGTATCCAGAGAATAAGAGGTATATGTTGATTATTCATTGTATGTTCATTAACATTTCATTTGGCATTTCCTCCACAATACTAGTACATACAATTTACATACTTTTGACACATCATTACCTCAACACCACTCCCACTCCACATACACTCCAGATGATGCATGTCCCTCACATATTTAGCTATCCTTGTACTTTAGGATTAGCTCTCCTCTCCAACCTTACTCTTCTTCACTATATAAAGATGTATACTTACTATATGTCTCCTCAGTTGTTGTTTCACCAACACTGAGTGAGTACTGTCACTTCCTACACCTTTGTTACATCTTCTCACTTCCCCTGCAGCTCTTACTCTTACGTTGTGGCACCCATCCACTGTCACACCTCATCTCACTCACTGCAGCAATGATTAACTTGCTCCCATACTGGGAGAACTTCTGGACTCTGCTACTCATAGTTGTTGCCTGCCATGACCTGCGCAAACAGTATACATATGCTGTTCCAATAGGGAATAAAAGGAAACATTTCTCTATCTATTTACAGACCAATCTCAGTTCACAAACCAACTCCAATTTCCAAACCAATACACCAATCCCAATCACCTCCCTTCCACCATAAACCCTGTGCCCTCACCTAGGAGGGGAGAAGGTAGGTGAGTATGGTACAACAGTGCAATTCAACAGTACAATTTACCAATCCAGTACAGAAACCAATCTTGCCTGAACACTCCACTCCCTGCCTTGCTGCTGCTGCTTCTTCTACACCACATTAAATTAGAAAGTGGTATATAGTCTATTAGCAACAAAACTCACCAAGGCTCTGCCAAGATATTCTGCAAAACCTCAGGATACACCACATTCAAGGTTGACCACCCCTGGGAACCCTCAGGAAAGAGGACCTTGATCCTGTCCCCAAATATGCAGTGTGACAATGCAACATAGAGTTGGCCATGGGCAAAAACTCCAGAGCACAAGTCCAATCCAACATGACTGACTGATTGACCTTGTGACTTGTTGATGATCATGGCAAAGGCAAGGCAAACTGGGAATTGGTGGCATGATAGAGGAATGGGCAGTGACTCTTCAGAGGGCTCCAAGACCATCCTGGGTATGAACACAATCCTGCCTGCATGCTTGCCACCTAAGATGCGACATCTGAGAACATGTGGTTTGACCTCCAGCAGCAATAGGTGAGTCCCATTGCAGAGTCCATGGGATGGGTCCATATTCCTGAGGAGCATGAGGGGACAGCCAACTTTGACATGAAGGTGGGCAAGGGGGATGCCAGAGACATTGAGGGAGTTGAGATATTCAATGGGGTAGTCTTCCTGGCCACTCCTGACTTTGTCAACACTGAACAGGCTGGTATCTTCTCCAGGAAATTGAGCAAGGATAGCAGAGTTGAGATCATCAACAGTGTCATTCTTGGAGGAGAGTATGGTGCACTCCAAGGAATAGTGGTCAAGCTTCCCCTCTGCATCTGCAATCCCAGGGTAGATGGAGTCAATGAGCATCTGGACAGTGTTCTCTGAGAGGGACATGCTGGTGGGGAGTTTGATGGATGGGTTTTGGCCTCCAGCACCAACTTGAAGCAACCACTGAGCAAAAGCAGCACTGTGAGGCACATGCTAGGACAGTGAGGTCACAACTGAAAGGATAGGGGGATTGGCGTGGGGAGAGACAATACACCTTAGAAGAGTCATGCTGTATAGCGGATATCTCAGATGTATAAAGCTAAGGAGCTATCTGCTACATGAGAGTCCTTATATACTATAGAGATCGGCGCACAGACCATGTGCTGTCACTATAGGGCAGGCGTATGTAAATAAGATGCGCAGCATCTGTGGGAAGTATCAGTAAGCAATGCACAGCATTGTACTGCATCAGTAAGCGTCTGTGGGAAATGTAGTCATAGTTGTATAGTAAGCAGCCTGATGACTAAATGAGTATGAGTCATAGATAATCGTGATGAGATCTACTAATGATCTGATAAGATGAGATAAGATATCTCTAGTAGATCTTGAGTGATAAGGATAAAAGAAATTGTAAAATGAAGAGAAAAATAAGTACATTCTGACAGCACTGCCTGGAGTATGGTCAAGATGCATGTTCTGCTTGAGGTGGAGGATGGTGATGCTCTTCCAGAGCTGGGAGCAACAGAGGGAGGCATTGACTATCTGCTGCCTGGAGCCCTTGGGAATAACAGGCAGGATTTGGCAAAAGTCCCCACCAAAGAGCACAGTAATCCCTCCAAATACAACCCCATCCTCCAGCAGGTCTTGCAAGGTGCAATCCAAAGCTTCCATGGCATAGTGATGCTGCATAGATGCCTCATCCCAGATGATGATCCCAGTCTCCTTCAGCAGCCCTTCATGGTCAGAGTTGTGCTTCAGATTGCAGGTGGAGGTTTCATGGAGGGAGATGGGGATCTTAAAGCAAGAGTGGGCAGTGCAACCTTCATCTAGGAGAAGTGAAGCTATGCCTGAGGAGGCAACTGTCAGGTGCCATTTTATGATGCATTTATCTCTTTATTCTTTTCATTTTCTTTTATGTTTCTTTTGTTGATCTGATAAGATTAGATCTTACTTTCATCTTATCTCATCTAATCCTTATCAGATCTCACTTACTGTCACTACATTCTAGACTATGAGGTCATAGCATGTGCCTTTGGCATGTTCCCATACTTACTGTGGTATTGTACTGTAGCGGTCTGCCCTAGAGTAGTGGTGCTGGTCTGTGCGCCTTCTCATAGAGTATATAGATAGCTGTAGTATAGCTGAATATACTCCAGCTAGTTATGGCTGGATTTCCTCTTCTATTGAGTGATCTTTAGTTGAGTGTGCCCAGTCTCCCACCTTTAGGGATATATGCAGACTCCAGTCTCATAGCAACACAGAGAGCAGCCTTGCCCTTGGAATGCACAGCAGCAGCAATGGTGTTGCACAGGTATGTCTTCCCACAACCTCCTGCACTGTGGAGGGAAAAGGTCTTGCCTTGGTTCCCATCAACAGAGGCTATGACAGCATCAAAGGCAGACTTCTGCCCCTCATTGAAGGTAGAGTAGTGATCTTCAACTTACAGAGTGAGGTCATAGATGTCATGATCAAGCTCATCTTGCAGAAGGAGGTTGCCAAGAACTTGCCAGTTGTGCTGGGGGAGTGGCATTGGATGGAAGTCAAGGAGGTGCTTGCCCATCTTGCTGAGGATCTTGTCAAGGAAATAGAGGCCATAGTCATGGACTTGCTCCTCAGTAGGATCAGGGAGATTGTGATGGGTGATAAGGGCATGGTGCAAATCATCACATAGTTTTGCCTTGTAATGATCCCACATGATGGCAGGGTTAGATGGGATACTGTGGTAGAGGATGGAGGCAAAGAGAGAGTACAATTGACCACCAGTCTGCATCTCCCCAGCCTCTTGCAGGCACTGATCCCATTCACCATCATCCTCCAGGAGACCTCTAGCAAGACAGGCAGCCTTGTAGGTTGCATGAACCACCCCATTGCAAGTGTGCAGATCCTTCCAGTCTGTGGCCCTTTTGATGATGGTCAGAAGCATCCTGAGGTAGAAGTGCTCCCCAGCAGATGGATGGACAAAGTACATGCAACCAATGGCAAAACCCCTCTGTCTTGGCTTCCACTGATGCCCCTTTTGTTCCCACACAAAGTGCTGAGGAAAGTCATGGTAGAAGTACTGGCAGGCACTGGCAGGATACTGCTGGTTGGCCCTGAACCACTCTGTCAGGTGTGTCTTCCTGGCAGAGGGGTGCTCCAGGACTTCCTGAGGGTCATCACTTGCTTGGGAGTAGACCTGCTGCTCATTCTCCACATGGACAGGAAGGTGATAGACTGTGGGGAGCTCCTGGTGCATGGGGAACTCAAACATGTGCCAGCATGCCTTTGAAGGACCAATGTAGCATGCATCAATGTAGTCCTGGACTTCATCCACATCCCCAACCTGCACAGTAGCCTGATCTGGACCCTTGTAGATGTACTTATGGATGTACTTGACTGCCTTGACTGAGGCACAGACCTCCAGATTGATGTGGCAGGCATATTTTGCAAGCAGGTAGGGGTTGTAGGGGATGACATCACAGTTAGTGAACACATGGACTTTGTTTTGACTGAGATGCTTTGTGAAGGTTGTGAGGCCGATGCTATGTTGAAGCCAAACAACTGAAGAAAAAGCTAAAACAACAAATGAGGACAATCATGCTTGGACTAGCAGATATCCCAGATATATTAGTGTATAGTAAGAGAGAAAAGAGAAGAGTACTGTACCTAGCGGATATCCCAGATGATCAGAACTGAGGAATAAACCACTAGGAGTCCTATGTATATATAGTACCCTAGACCATGCACAGACCATGCAGTACAGTATAGGGCCAGAGAATGAGAAGTAAAGTAATGATGTCATATCTAATAATAGAAGGGATGTGTCAGTGCTGACTGAGGCTCTGCAGCAACTGTGAGAGTGATTGGTGATACTCTGCAGCAGGTGTGAGAAGGATTGGTGAGCATGTGCAGTAAGAGTGAGAAAATGAATCATAACTAAAGATAGAACAGGCCAATCGGGGATCGGATGACATATGCATCATCGGCTGATAAAGACGAAGGGATGGAATGCATGACCGTGAGAATCGCTTCAATAGATCAGGAGCGATTATAAGATCTATGACAATAGAGACATAAGAAAATAGAGGAAAATGAAGAGAAAAATAGAGAAAATAATAGCAGCCTGACAAATACCCCCTTCTTAAGGTGAGACATCTCAACAAGCGAAGAATGGAGATGAACATGCATGGCAAATATCTTCTTCTTCTCCTTCCATAGATTTGAAAGGAATGCCAGCAAAGAGTGGTGGAGAGAGAGGAATGATGACTTGGGTAATTCTTTCAGATCTTCATATGATTTGGGAGTAATAACTCCATCATCATCTTCATCTGTAAATTCATTTTTGTCTTCAATAATGCCAAAAGGGATTTCTTCATATCCTTCATCAAGAACTGGTGGGGTAGGGATAGGTGTTTCTTCATGAAGTCATTGAGCATAGTGTAGTTGAGCCATCATTTCAGGTGAGTATTCCATCTGGTAAAGGGAATAAATGGCTACTGAATGTTGTTGGTTTTTTCATTACCTTATGATGCTGATCACACTGTTTACTTATTAAGTATACTTATCTCCATCTTATCTTATTGGTATTTCCTTTCTCTTTATGGTTTGAGCTCCTCTTAAACTCTATCTTGCTCTTACTATATCTTCTTTACTTTGTCTTTGTCTCACCTCAGCACTTCTGCATGTGCTGAGGTGAGTATCTCCTCTACTCTCTGAGTTCTCTTCTGACATACCTGCTCTATGCAGCTCTTCTGTGTACCATCTACTCTCTGGTACACATCTTCTCTATCTTACAGGTATTGTCACCCCTCTTTAGCACTTCTGCATGTGCTGAGCTCTTCTGTGTACCCTCTACTCTCTGGTACACATCTTCTCTATCTTACAGATGTAGCAATCTTGCTCTCTCCTCTTGCTCTGATGAGCTCTCTCTAGCTCTTCTCACAATCACAATCTGTCTTGGGCTTAATGCCTGTCTGTTTTATATCATGGTCTTCTCTCAGTTTGCTGCCCTGCCCAGAATCTTAACAAATGTATCACTTGAGGATGTTCTTTATGATACCTCTTGAGCATACCAGGAACATCTTCATCTTCCATCAATACTGAAGCAGGTTCCCAAGAATTTTCCTCTGCAGGGTAGTCCTTCCATTTGACCAGATATTGAACTTTACCATGAGATAGATGACTATTGAGAATTTCTTTGACTTCATATTCTTCAACACCATTCTTGATGATGGGAGGAGGAGGGGGATGAATTTCTTGTTCAATGATGACATCTTTGACAAGAGGACGAAGTTTGACAACATGGAATACCAGATGAATCTTCATTGTCTTGGGGAGTTTGAGATGGTATGCGTTGTTAGAAAGTACTTCAAGTATTTCATATGGTCCAAGACGTTTGTGATCTAATTTCTTCATTGGTCTTCCTGTGTCAATATTGGTGGCTTCAAGCCAAACTTTATCTCCAATGGCATAAACAGGAGTTTTGCCTTGATGTTCATCATAAAACTTCTTCATGTCATCTGCTGCCTTCTTCAATGACACCTCTGCTTCTTCTCTGATGCATTTGAGCCCTGCTACAAACTTGTCCACTGAATCAATTCTAGTAGATGTATGAGGTTCATGGCCCATTCAAGGATCTTGTCCATAATTCAGCATGAATGGTGAATATTTTGTTGCTGATTGAATGCAATTATTGTAAGTGAATTCTGCCATAGGCAACCAGCTTGCCCAATCGTTTTGTTGATGGTTAATGAAGATGCAGAAATATTGCTCAATTTCTTGATTTATCCACTCTGTTTGTCCATCTGTTTGGGGATGGTAAGCTGTAGATGTCACTGTTTGTATCCCCAGTAAATGATTCAATTCATGCATAACTTGTGACACAAATTGTGGTCCTCTGTCCAATAACACCTTCTCTGGAAGACCATGATGTTTCCAAACATGATCTCTCATAAGGTGTGCCACTCCTTCTGCTGTGACTGTCTCTGTTGTTGGAATAGCATGAATCATTTTGGTAAAATGATCCACAACCATGAGAATAGAATCATTGCCTTGGCTTTCAGGCAATTTGATGATGAGATCTGTAGAGATGATCTGCCAAGGATGTGAAGGAATCTTGTTAGGTGTTAACCCTCCTTGTGGTTTGGTAGGGAAAGTTTTCATCCTTTGGCATAGATCACATCCTTTGACATATTTCTCCACATATGATGCCATATTGGGGAACCAGAAATGTTGTTGAACCATTTCCAAGGTTTTCTTGTAACCTGGATGTCCTGCAAGAGGTGAATCATGGCAGGTCTTCATCAGTTCAGCATACATTGTTTCTGGGACATAGAGTTTCCCATTGTAGAAAAGCGTCTTCTTTTCATCTTCACTCCATTGTGCAAACATTGCAGTTTTCCTCAAGTCTGCATCCAACTTGTCCCAAATAATATAGTCATGGTCTTCCTTTTGTGCCTCTATGATTCATTTCAAAATAGGAGGGCTAAGTGCTGCAAGGGAAATCTTGTGTTTGAAAAATCCCAGCTTGAGCTAGATGATGTTCTTGTTGTCATCTTCTACCCCCTTCTTATGGTCTGAATGCCTCAAGAGGAGATCAGGGCAAACATTGGTAGAGCCCAGTTTGTGGACCATATCAATTTGAAACCTGGACAAATAAAGAGACCAATGAGCTTGATGACAGTTGAGCTTCTGGGCTGTCATGAAGTATTCCAAGTTCTTGTGGTCAGTGATGACCTGAACAGGGTGAATGGAACCTTCAAGATAGTGACACCATGCTTCCAGAGCACAGATAACAGCCAACATCTCCTTGTTGTATATGTTGTAGTTATGCTCAGCAGGTGACAAACCCTTACTGAGGTAAGCAACTGGGTGCCACTTGTTATCCTGTCAAAGCTGCAAAAGAACTGCACCAGTAGCATAACCAGAACTATCCACTTCAACTCTGAATGGATACTGCTCATCCAGAAATACAAGAACTGGTTCAGAACATACAGCATCTTGTAAGTGAGTGAATGCCAATTGCTGTTCATCATTCCAATGCCACTTGACATCTTTCTGCATAAGCTCATTCAAGGGTTTAGCAATATTAGAAAACCCAAGAATAAAACAGCAGTAGAAGTTGCAGAAACCCAAAAATGAGCGGACATCATGAAAATTTTGTGGAATTGGCCAGTCTTTGATACCCTGTACTTTGACTGGATCCATAGCAATCTTGTCAAAGGAAATCTTTAAGCTGAGGAAGTTGATAGGTGTCTGTTCAAACTTGCACTTCTCTGGTTTGAGATATAGTTTGTTATCAGCAAGTATTTGAAAGACTTCCTGTGTGACCTTCCAATGTTTGTGAGGTGCACACTAATACAGTGAGGTCACAACTGAAAGAGGAGGGGATTCGACAAGGGAAGAGACAATACACCTTAAGAAGAGTCATGCTGTGTAGTGGATATCTCAAATGTATAAAGCTAAAGAACTATCTACTACATGAGAGTCCTTATATACTACAGAGATCAGCGCACAGACCATGTGCTGTCACTGTAGGGCAGGCATATGTAAATAAGATGTGCAGCATCTGTGAGAAGTATCAATAAGCAATGTGCAGCATTGCACTGCATCAGTAAGCATCTGTGGGAAATGTAGTCATAAATGTACAGTAAGTGGCCCAATGACTAAATGAGTATGAGTCATAGATAATTGTGATAAGATCTACTAATGATCTGATAAGATATCTCTAGTAGATCTTGAGCAATAAGGATGAAAGAAATTGTAAAATGAAGAGAAAAATAAGTATGTCCTGACAATGTTCTTCCAAAGTTGCCATGAAAATCAAGATGTTGTCCATATAAACCACCACAACTCCTCTAGAGATGAGACCATGGAACAAGTGGTTCATCATCATCTGGAAAGTGGCAGGGCTATTGCAAAGACCAAAGAACATGACAAGAGGTTCGAATAAACCCTTGTTAGTGACAAAGGCAGCTTTCCATTCATCACCATCTTTGATCCTGACATTGTTGTAGCCCCAGCGAACATCCATCTTGGTAAAATACCATGCTCCTTGAAGACAATCAATTAATTCCAAGATTAAAGGAAGTGGATAGTTGTTCTTGATCATCATATCATTGAGCTTATGATAGTCTTGAACAGGTCGAAGGTCTCCAGATTTCTTTTTGATAAAGAAGAAAGGTGATGCCATTGGAGATTTTGAAGGACAGATATGACCACTTTTAAGATTCTCTTCAATGAATAGTTCCAGTTGTTTCTGTTCATCCAAGGAAAGATGGTAAACTTTACCAGCAGATGGTTTTGTGCCTGGTTTAAGTTTGATAGCATGATCCCAAGGACATCTTGGAGGAAGAGAATCGAAAGCTTCTTTGTCAAATACCTGTTTGAAATGATGATAAGCTTTGGGTACAATATCTTTGAAATTCTTCTTCAACTTCTTCTTTTCTGCTTCGATGGCAAGTTCTTGGCTAATATTTTGAATGGATGCCTCCATTTCCTTTTGGTCAACCATGACCATCAATATCCAATCTCCTTCTTCTTCAGCTGCTATCCATTCTTTGGCTTCTTGATGTATAGTTCGATTTTGCTGCTTTATCAATTTTTTGTTTGATTTCCAGACTTGTCTATTGGCCTTGAGATGTACTTCACATCTGCATGGGCATCTGGTGAAATGTATTTTTCCCTGTAGCCAATCAATTTCAGGGTTATGGATTTTCAACCATGATTCACCAACAAGAACATTCTTCTTGCCCAGATTGCAGACTGCAAAGGTAGCACATTCAGTATGGCCATCAATAGTCATAATGAAATCAATCATCTCTTCAATTGATCCTCCTTGATTGAGTGATCCATCAACATTGTATACAGGGATGGGTTTTGCCAATTTTTTTGTGTTTAAATTGTTTTTCTTGACAAATTCTTTGTCAACATATAATCCTGTAGCTCCTGAGTTGAGAAGAGCATCAACTTCCAAAATAGCTCCAGTATCCACTGTTTTGATTTTGAGTTTCATTTCAGGGAAACTGGTGACGTCAAACAATGTTCCTCAGATGTATTCCTTTTTCTCAACAGGAAGGATATCCTGTTGCACTTGAGGCTTCACTTCAGACTGAGAGCAAGACAGAACAATGCGTGTTAAATAAATTTGGGTACAAGCATTGAGACGATCAATGTCCGTATCATCAGTCTGAAGCATAGAAAACATATTGTAGGACAGCAAATTCATGCTCAATTCCTGTCCAACCCAAAACCCGACTGCTGTGCCCCACTCTTTGAGCCATTCAGATCATTCAATCTAAGACCACATGCCTGGAACTCCTTCTGCATCTCAGCCAAGAAGTCTGCCTCATTCAGTGCATGCATCTCCTGAAGGGTCCTCGCATTCCCCCTTTGCTATTGTTGTTGCCCTTGTGGGCACCTTGGCTCTGGACATTCTCTGGCAGGTGTCCTTCTTTGCCACAGTTGAAGCATAATTGAGGGTGTGGTCCTCTGGCTCTGTCAACATCCATGGGTTCTCCAGCAGGTGCAGCTGTAGAAGTGAATTCACAAGGGGCGAAGTTATGCTGTTGTTGCCCCTGTGGTCTTCCATATTGCTGCAGTTGCTATGTCTGTCTTCATCCCCAAGTTGACTCGAAATTTTGCATATCTTGGTATGCATACACCCTAACTCTTGCTCTTCTGACCCATCCTTCTAAATCATGGGGGAGAGGCATTTCAACATAACAGGACTGGAGGAGGGGACAATTCATCCCCTTTTTGAACAAGGTGCATAGTGCACCATCATTGTATCCAGATGCTGTTTTGTATAGGAGGAATTCAGTGATGTATTCCTCTATGTGATGGCTCCCCTGTGAGATAGTAGTCAGTTTCTGCTGTGCCATCTGTTCTTCATTATGATCTCTGAAAGTAATCTTCATCATCATCAGGAGTTCATCGAAGTTTTTAAATGGTTCTTCATACTTGTGGGGTTCTACTCTGTGAGCCTCTATGTCTCATAGAACCCCCTTGTTCCATTCTTCTGCATATCCTCCTTTGATGTACGACAATATGACTGTTACCTTGTCTTCATCTTTGTATTCTGGATGCACTCAAAGGACAAGGTAAATTTGATCTAAAAAGGATTGAAATTTCTTTTTGTCGCCATCAAAAGGAGTTGGTTCTGTGACACAAACTTTGGGGAGGTGGACATGGGGTGGGAGGCCTGTTCCTGGCCCAGAAGAGGAACCTCCTTCTCCTGATGCTAGACAATTCATCAGGTTCATCATCACTTCCTGTTGCTGTACCAGCAGCTTCTGTTGATTCTCAATTATCTTCATCATCTCCCCAAAAGTTGGTGGTTCATGCTCTTGATCCATAAGAGCAGATGGAGCAGATGGAGGTACTAGAGTTGCTGCTAAGGCTGTACCAAGACTGTTGATTTTGGATTCTAAGTGTTGGGACATCAACAGTTCTTGATCTCCTAAGCTCCTGGATTGATTCCTTGAGTGAGATTCTGGCTCTTTGCTGTCTTCTCTGTGAGGTGGTGGGGATGGCTGTCTCCAACTCCAAGCATTCCACTGATTGTCTTGTGACAGTTTGACTGATTATTTGTCTGATGATTTCAATAAGAGTTCCAGTACTTCTGTAGTTGAGTAATGTCAAGTTGATGGCATGCCCAGTCATAAAACAGAAGCACTATATTCTTCAATAAAATGCATGGATGATAATGCAAACAAATATGAAAATGACAAAGATCTTGAAGAAAGATATGTCTATGCTAGTATGTAGATGTTTGGGGGCCTCCTGCGATGTAAGATGCAAAGTGATGATGAGGATTTATGTGAAATGCATGATCTGGGTTAGCTCCTAACTCTAGGAGAACAGGGGGAGGGACAAGGGAGGGGTTGTTGTAATATTGATATAGCAGGGATCTGAAAAAGGTGGGAGGGTACTTAATGTGGTACCTTCTATCCTGATTCTTCCACCACTCTGATCTTGGATTGGGAAAGATCCAAAAGGGGAACTGCTTGTAGTTTGTCAAAGGCTCATTTTGATATTGTATGATAATGTGCACATGCCAGGCAAGAAGGCGATGGTGAAGGTGGAGATGGGTGGTGGAGGGACGAGTGACAGGGAGGAGTGAGTAAAAATTAACACTTAGACCTTTGTCTAAGAGATGCTCTGTCCTAGAGTGAGTGTGGGGGGGATGAGGGCAGTGTGTAGAAGGGGCAGGCAGTCCCTGAGCTGTCAGAAGACCCACCAAGTTCCCAGGAATCTGTTGATCATATGAGATCCTCCCAGAACATCCACGATTGCATATTGACCATTCAACTCCAAGTGTCCACCAAGTGTGTGCTGTGGAGGATGTCACTGGGCACAAGGTGGAGGTGTAAGGGGTGAACACTATAACACCCAGCAACGATTTGAAGAGTGGAAGATGGCGAGCAAGGGATGTATACTTTAGTCCACAGGCTACAGATACACTCACTCTCATGTTTCTGCCACTTGCAGTGTTGACAGAAATGGAGAGGAGGGTGAGGGAGGAAAAGGTCATGGTGAAAACAGGCTTGTTTGCATTTCAGTTTATGAACAAAGCCTGTGGTATAAAAGGGGTTGCAGATGAATTGAAGGTGAAAACACCTGTCTGCAGGAAAGGGAGGGAGAGGAAAGGTGTGATGGAGAAGGGAGTTCTGATCAATTGTGAGGCTGATGCTATGTCAAAGCCAAACAACTGAAGAAAAAGCTCAAACAACAAATGAGGACAATCGTGCTTGGACTAGTGGATATCCCAGATATATTAGCATATAGTAAGAGAGAAAAGAGAAGAGTACTGTACCTAGCGGATATCCCAGATGATCAGAACTGAGGAATAAACCACTAGGAGTCCTATGTATATATAGTACCCTAGACCATGCACAGACCATGCAGTACAGTATAGGGCCAGAGAATGAGAAGTAAAGTAATGATGTCATATCTAATAATAGAAGGGATGTGTCAGTGCTGACTGAGGCTCTGCAGCAACTGTGAGAGTGATTGGTGATACTCCACAGCAGGTGTGAGAAGGATTGGTGAGCATGCGCAGTAAGAGTGAGAAAATGAATCATAACTAAAGATAGAACAGGCTGATCGGGGATTGGACAACATACGCATCATTGGCCAATAAAGACGAAGGGATGGAATGCATGACCATGAGAATCGCTTCAATAGATCAGGAGTGATTGTAAGATCTATGACAATAGAGACATAAGAAAATAGAGGAAAATGAAGAGAAAAATAGAGAAAATAATAGTGGCCTGACAAAGGTGTGCCCATTGTCTGGCCTGGCATAGACTGGTATCCATCCTCCCCAAAGTGAGTCTCCTCAGAAAAGCCCTTGGGGTAGTGCTTGCTGCAAAACCATTGCTGGTCATTGTCCTTCTTCATGCAAGGGGCTTTCACATGGTCAGGAGCACCACAGGGGCAATGAAGCATGTACTTGGTGACACATTCATGGAGCTTTGGATGGAGGACAGGATCGAGGAGTTGTGCTGAGACAATGCTGTCCATATGACTGGCATCATGGATCTTGCATGGGGCCTTCAGGAAGATGAGGAGATGCATGTGAGGGAGGCCACACTTCTGGAACTCTATGGTGTAGACACTGCCAGCCAGCTCTCCAAACAGCCCAGCTTTGATGTCATCCAGCAGGGTTTTCTTCTTCTGGTTGAAGATGCAAGCAACAATGTCAGGGTGATCTGCAGCAGTCTGGGATGTGCCATCATCATATTTGAGGAGGGCCTCCTGGATCTCAGGCCAGTTGGGGTTTGCGGTCATGGTGAGGAAGATGTCTGGTTTGCGCCCATAACAACAAATGGCCATAGAGTCCTGGAAGAGCTGGAACATGTGCCTTGTACTGCCTTGGTGGGTGGAGGGAAGGACAATGTGCTGGCCCTGCTGTCCAAGATTGACTGGAGCACCATCTTGGTTGCCATGAACTGCATCCTGAAGCCCTTTGTACAGATCTGCACATATCTGTTCTTGATGTGTCCTGACCCAGTAAATATTGCTCTCCTCAATTGATGCTCAGACATCAACCAAGTACTGCTGAAAGAGCTTGCCACCATGAAAGATGATGTCTGCCTCATTGAGTCTGGTGAAGGCATGGTATGCATAGTAGTAGGTCTGGGAGACATTCTTGCAACACATCTGACCACCTGGACCTGGCTGTGATGGCATATTGAGGTGGAAGCCAGAGTCACCTTTGGGGAATAGGAGGACATAGTGCAGTGGGGAATAACTGTGATGCAGATGGCTGATCCTCTTCAGGCTACCTCCATGCAGGCACACAACAATATCATGATGCAAGTCCACTTGTGCTCCTCCACTCCCAGGAATGATGGCAGCAATCTCCTTTACAGTGGGAGCATTGTATCTGTACAGGTCTGTATTGGGATCCACAGTGATGCAAACAGCCACATTGACCTGCTCTTCTGGAGCCTTGTCCTTGAGGATATCATGAGCTTGCCTGTACATGTTGATGGAAGGGTTGTTGGCAAGCAGCATTGTATAGAGATCCATCATGGTGGATGGGTCAAGATTGGAGTTGTTGGCCAGGCATGCATTGACAGCATCATCAGGATCAAGGACATAGAGCTGGGCATAGTGTGGTGTGACTCCAGGATTTGGAAGGAGGGCACCCATCTTGTGATGGAGAGAATCATGGAGTCTGAATGCATAAGGCCCAGACCCAGCAAGGACAGCATCATTGACATTTGCAGCAACAGATGTGAATGCAAATGCAGCATTGTACTGGCATATGTTGCTCCTGAACCTTTTGGCAAGTGGATCACTGCCATTCAACAGCTTGGAAAGAGTGGGTGGTGGCTGGGCAAAGGGAGGGACCTGGACCTGGCCTTGCAAGCAACACATGCCAAATTGGAGATGATTTACAGTGGATTTTGTCAACTTCTCACAAATGAAATGAAGAGCATGGCAGTGAGGGCATTGAATATCCATTGGACCAAGGTTGTGGCAGTGTTCAGGCTCATGATATTCCTGACAGCCAAGAGGGATGGGGAGTGGAGGGGGTGCAGGAGGCCGTGGTTGATCCACTTCAGGATCATTTTCCTGAGGCTGGTGGTGCTGAGACATTTGGATATTGAAACCCACATCCTGGGCATGCTCCTGAGATAGCTGCTGATGGTGGTCCTGGTCCTGTGCTGCTTGCTGTGCCTGTTCTCCAGTTTGCTCCTCCTCCTAGAAAAATCAGCACAAATGAGCCATGATCAAATTCAAATATATATGTTGCAATTACTGGCCTGTGGTGGCTGTTGTGGATTTTCTGCTGCAATTTCCCATGCATTTTCTGTGACTTGTTGTTCCAAGACCTAATGCAAGGATTTAAAATCAAGATGAGATTGTGATCAGAATCTACATGTACCACCAATATGACTGACCCATGGATGATGTGCTCCTTGCCCTTCCAGATTTCCTGCAAGATCCCTGACACTTGTAGACTGACCTTGGTCCACTTGAGCCTGTGCTATGCAGCAATTTACATGCTCAGCATGATGCTGTTGAAAGCCATGATGCAATTCCTGATCCCAATTTGTGTGTTGCTGCTGCTGTGGTGGATTGACAGGCCCAGGAACCCCAGGAAACCCTTGAACAGGGACAGGTGGATTGTGTGGATATGGAAAGGGAAGAGGCATAGGCTGATATCCATATGGGTATGGATGATGGTATGGGTATTGTGCTGGGTGATAGTGAGGGGGGACATAATATTGCAGAGTCTGTGGTTGCCATGCTGCAGGGGGTACAGGAGGAGGATAGTATGGGTGGAGAGGTGCAGGATAATAAGGATATGCAGGGGAATGGGGATTCTGGGGGACAGGAGCAGGACAGGCATGAGCAGGATATGGAGGAGCAAGAGGGTTCTGTGGGAGAGGAATAGGATAAGGAGGATTCTGGGGGAGAGGGGCAGCCTGTTGTGGTTGTTCAAAGTTGGGCTGTGTGATATTCCCCACAGGAGGATCCCTTTGCTGTGCACAACATGATGATGGTGATGTCATTTGTAGTTCATGCTGTGTCCTATCTTGCTCACACTGAGTTTGGTGAGTGTGCTCAGGAGTGTGTGGTGGTGACCTAAGTAAAAGCAGATGGAGTCAGTCATGCAGAATAGAGAATTGAGAGGTGTAGATGATGGCATACCTCTGATCTCCATCCTCATGCTGGATCTCAGGGCTGTGATTGGCAGCAGGCAGTTGTGGACTGAAAATATCATGAAATGTTAGCAAAAAAAAAAGAAAGAAAGGAAAGAAAAACATACCCAGGCAATTGAGCATGTTGCTGTGCATCTGGGGGTGGTGTTTCATATTGAAGAGATCCAGGGCTGTAAGAGAACATAGACATTTAGAAAAGGATGAGGGATAGAAATGAATAAAGAAATATATACCTTGAAGTATTATCCATTTAAAAGAAGAAAGGCAGCTGTGAAAAAAACCAAGAGCCAGAGCCAGAGCCAGAGCCAGAGCCAGAGCCAGAGATAGAGTTGCCAGATCCTCCACACACCCCAGATAGTCACAGTCAGAGGAAATCACTGCCAGGCAGTGTCAGATCACAATGCTTATGCCTTTATTATAAAAGGTGCAACTCAGGTATCACCCCTTTTCTGTTAGACAGGTGGGAGTGAGATTGAGAGAGGTCCAGCAATTGAATGAACAACTGCCTTTGGCAACAGCAAACTAAGGCTGTGCTGGTAGACTTCACAAATCTATAGGCTTGGTCTCTCTGAAAGAACCACACAAAGCAAGCTTTGAACAGAAAGGAAGCAAAGTGTTTCTTCACAAAAAAGAGAGAAACAGTTTAATAAGATAAGCCAGACAGAGAGATCCCAGAGTGGGCAGGTGGAAAGAGGGAAGAAGAGAGATTGATGAAGTCACTTTGATGATGTGCTGTGCATGCTGCATCACATCAATATATGTGTGGGTCTCACACACACACTGCATGACACACTACCACACAGTCTGCTTGTCTGCTGGGCACTTCTACTGACTTCCCATCATCACATAGCTTGCATTTGCCCCACCAATATGACTGAATATTGGAAGAATTGCTGTAATCTGCCACATATCCCCCTGACTATATTTATAGACTGCAATATCTATGAAGGATAATACCATGTATTATACCACTACAATATACCAGTAATGTACAGTGCAATGATCATTGACAAATACATGGGCAGATTGTGTGGGGATGCAGGATGTGTGGGGATGCAGGATGTGTGGGGATGCAGGATGCTCAGTGTGAATGCAAGAAAACATTGGAAATACATGTGGGCAGGCTGGCAGCAAGGTGTACAGTGGCAGATACAGTAATAGTACAGTGTCCTCTAACTCAGAAATCAGATGCTTCAGCCTCTCCATCATCCTCAGTCTCCTCCCACAGCAAGTTCTAAGATCAAACAGCATGCCACATCCATGAACACAAAAGGTGATACCATTTTGTCTTCTCTCATGTCCTTGTCCTTGATAGATCAGTTCAACTCTGACCCTGCTTCAGACATCACATCAATGTTCACCATGTTGAACTTGCCTGCACTGGGATTGGTTGACACTTGATAGGATCATTTGTGGTGAAAATCAACCAAATAGTTGATCAAATTCACCATGTATAGTTGTAGGTTCATAAGCACCTGTAAACGTGAGATGTAGTGTCATGAATTTGTTTCAGAGACATACCACAATATTCTGCACCCTCACCCTCAGCTGAGCACATTCAACTTTAACCCTGTTGCTGGTCCTTCTATGGAAACCTCTGAGGACACCAAGGTCCTTCTTTTCCTTCCACTCCATTCCAAGGGCCTTCAGTGTACTTCAGATCACAAGCATGACTTCCATGGGCAGTGACTGACTCTGGATACCAACGTGCCATTTCATGCAATGCTGCTTCTTCTCCTTCACAGGGAAGGACCACATCACATTGGTGTACAATGCTAGATGGTGCTGTTCTGGGAACTGTTCAGGTAAGGATGAGTTTAGCATGGCAAGATTGTTGATCTCAGTTTCTTGTGGTGTTGAAAAGTCAAGGCCATCATCAATATTGTCTTCATTATCATTAAATTCTGACTCAAAAGGGTTTTCTTGTCAGTCACCACCTCCTGGAGAGATGGCATTAGGTGATAGTAGGTTCTGGGGCTACCCTATGTAAGCCAGGATATCATACAAATAATGGAACAACACTCACATCCATGGCTGCCAGCTGTGCATCTTGCTCCTGTTCCTCAAACTCCACCACTACACACATCAAGCAACTGAAAACACCCATAGAAACCTTTGAACTCACAATCACAGCCAAGTTGATGTTTGTCCCTCATGAGCATGTATGCCACTTTTACTGTGTTGCCTTGGGGCCAGTAATCCCACCTCAGACATCCCCAAATATCTTCTGTTGCTGTCAGTGGCACAGTGAATGATACTGTAACACAGCCTTCAGATAATTTTGAAAGAGATGTGTACCCATGGCACATAAATACTTCTCATGCTCAGCAGTATCTGCTGTGCATCTAGGAACTGTGTGACATTTGCTACCAAGTTCCTTTCAACTATACCTGCAGATGTACCTTGCAGATCATGTAGTGTGGTTGCACATTCCCGATGGCTTGTGGCTACTGTTGCATCACAACATCATAACCACCCTCATTATACAAATGGTCGCTGATGTATGGTGAGCTGTACCACAGCCCATGGATGCAGAGGTGCAGGAGGGTGATGAAGCAGTTCCCCTTTGTGCTGTCAGGGCAGCAGCCAGTGCATGCAGTGTGAGTGGTTGTAACAAAGCCAGGATGCATGCTGCACTGGCACACTGTGGCACACTGCCATGCAAATGCCACATTGCCACATGCATGCCACACTGCCACACATGGTACACCACAGCAGGGGACAACTTTTTGTAGCACCAATACCTCAACCATGTGTTGACCTCCTCACACCCCATTTTTCCCTAATATGGGACAGCTTACCAATCATAGTCTCATTCTTAAGTAGATGTACATTGTTTGTTGATGTCTCATGTTTACTTATACTCCTTTTCCTTTTTCATCCCTTTACTGTACACACACTTCAACATGCACATACTTACATACACACGTCCCTTCACCATATGACTCTTGGTCTGTGCACTACAACAGATACTATAAGTAGATTGCAGCACTGTCACAACAGAATAAGAACTCTTTAAGTTCCTCACACGCACATGGCCTGTGTTCATCATTGTTGTAGCCCCATCTCATGTCTAACTTAGTGAAGTATTTTGCCCCTTTGAGTTTATCAATCAATTCAGAGATAAGTGGTAGAGGAAATGAATTCTTGATCATAATCTCATTGAGGTGACAGTAATCTTGCACCAGATGTAATTCTCCAGATTTCTTTTTGATGAAGAAGGATGGTGATGCCATTGGTGATTTGGAGGATTGTATACATCCTGATTTTATATTTTCATCTATAAACTTCTCTAGTTCTACTTGTTCTGTAAGGGACAGATTGTAAATCTTCCCTGCATGCATTTTAGAGTTCAGCTTTAACTCTATTGCATGATCCCATATCCTTTTGGGAGGTAACTCATCAAATGATTCTTTTTCAAAAACCATTTTGAAGTGATGATGTGTAAGAGGTACTATTTCTTCATACAACTTCTTTATCTTCTTCTCAGCTTCAATTGTGAGTTCTTGACTGATGTTATTGATAGCTGCTTCCTTTTCTTCTTTCCCTATCATAATACACAGTATTTTGTCTCCTGGTCACATTTCTTCTTCATTATCTTCATCATCTTTGGTACTTCCTTTTTCAACTTTGCTTCTTTTTATTGTGATTTGATTTTATTCCTAGACTTTTTCCCTTCAAGAAGTCTGACTTGGCATCTTCAAGGACATCTTGAAAACTTTAGCAATCCAGTTTGCCAATCTATTTTTGGATTGTGGATTTTAAGCCACATTTCTCCTAATATGAGATTGACTTTTCCTAGTCCTGTGACATAGAATGAGGTTCATTCTGTATGGTCATAGATTAGATCTACAGTCTCCTTGATGGATCCCTTTTCATTGTGTGTGCCATTGATAGTATAGACTGGAATATAAATTGGTAAATTTTTTGCATCTAGATCATTTTTCTTGACAAATTCTGTGTTGATATAACATGTTGTGGCTCCTGAATTCAGTAGTGCATCAACAGTGACCTCTTCCCCAGTGTCTACTGTTTTGATTTCTACTTTTATCATGGGCAGTTCTGTTTTTACTCCCATGATAATGTGCTTTTCTTCTTTATGAGAGGGCATACTCTCAGATACCTCTTTGTTTTCTTTCTTTACTTCCTGATGTGTGGGAATAGTCATATATTTGTTGATTGGGTCACATACATTGGCATGGTCAACAGTGCTGTCATCAGGAAATAGGTAAGAAAAACTATTCAAGGACAGTCCAGTGGTATCTACTGTTGATGTTTATGTATGACTAATCTACTCTTTCCTTTTTTGCTCATCTACTGTACACACACATACACTCCTGCATACACACATACACCCTTCCTCTGTTGATAACTCAATGGTCTGTGCACTGTCTCACTTACCATAAGTAGGATACTTTGTCACTGTAGAATGACAAGAACTATTCAAGTTTTCTTGTGCATGACCTGCTCTCATCATCTACTGGCCATCCTTCACAGATGTCTTCATGTATCTCTCTGATGGTCTTCTTCTCCTTCTGTGGGCATTCATATGATATATACCCCTCCTGTCTGCAATTGAAACAAATGATGCTTTTTCCTCTTTGAGCCCTGTCAATATCCATCAGTATAGTGGCATTACTGGCATTTTGCATTGGTGGGCTGGCTGGGGGACTTTGTGGGTGATAAGATGTGATGATGTGGTAATCTGTAATCACAACCACAACAAATGCTGAAGGGTGCAAGCCATAAAATCCTCTAGACCAAGGTAGAGGGAGTTAGTAGTTAAGTACAATAAATGTGATATCACAATGTAACCAGGTGACAAAAGGGAGATATAACACAGATGCAATGCAAATGATAATAAAAATGCAACTTACAAGGTGTGTGTTACTTTCTTGTTTTTAGTAGATGCAGGAGAAGATGGACAATGAGCCATCTAAATACAAGTCTAGCTCCAAGGCTGGAGCACAACAAAACAAAACAGAAACTTTACAATGCAGGGTCAATCATAGGGATGATTGGAAATGAAGTGGAGTCTGGATGTGACAAACAAAGTATCATACTATAAAGGATGAGTGAAAAAGGATAAGCACTGATCACACCAAATGCTGGCTTCATGACTTGTGACTCCATGGTTATTTTGGTAGGCCTTGACCAAGCCTTGGCCTATATGTCCTATCAGTCCTGCTCCTCATTGGCCAAACCCAGTCCTGTATTCCAGCACATAAGCAAATGCATGATTGATGCAACTGTGGATGATTGTCATATGTGGTGTGTTAATGTCACTGTGTTCACCTGATATTGCTGATGGTTGTTTCCCAGTGTTACATGCATGTGATGCTCATCACTGTCAGAATGTATTCATTTTTATTTTTATTTTACAATTTCTTTTACCATTATTGAATAAGATCTACTAGAGATATCTTATCTCATCTTATCAGATGAGTAGTAGATCTTATCACAATTATCTATGACTCATATCCATTTAGTCATTGGACCACTTACTGTACTATTATAACTACATTTCCCAGACGCTTACTGATGCTATGCAATGCTGTGCATTGCTTACTGATAGTTCTCACAGATGCTGTGCATTTTACTTACATATGCCTGCCCTATAGTGACAGCCTGTGCACTGATCCTCTTAGTATCTATAGTAGCTTGTATTTTTTAGCTTTATACATCTGAGATATCCACTAGACAGCATGATTCATCTTAGAAAGTATTGTCTCAATTCCTCACCAATTCCTTCTTCCTTCACAGTTGTGACCTCACTGCATAGTGTGTGCCCCACAATTACCACTACATAGCAAGTTAGTCTCTTGAATACTATCATACCTTTGTTCTATTCCTCTCTAGTGCTTTGTGTGACCTCACTATCATGTTGGCCTCACAATAGTACTAAGCTCTTCAGCAACCTCACACTTTCATCTCTCATCTGTCCCATATTCTGCACCACTAATCCCCACCATACTTACTCATAAGAGCATAGTTGTCAGGCTGCCTTTTATTCCCTCTATTTTTCTCCATAATTTTCATATTTTTCTTATGTCTCTATCATTACAGATTTCACAATCACTCCTGAACTATCAAAGTGATTCCCATGGTCATGCATTCATCTTGTTCATCTTTATTGGCCAATGATGTACATGTTATTCAATCTCCAATCAGCCTGGTTACAAAGTAGTTATGACTCATTTCTCACATTTACTGTGGATGCTCACTCAGCTCTCTCACACCTGCTGTGGAGTATCACTAATTCTTCTCACACTTACTGCAGACATCAGTCATCCTCCTTCTGATTGGTTGTTATTGTTAACTCTACTGTGCAGCATTTGCTAGTTCATATGCCTGCCCTAGAGTACTGTACTATATATACTATACAACTCCTAGCATTATCCCTCAGTTCTGATCATCTGGGATATCCACTAGTTGAAGCACAATTGTCACTTTTGTTGTTTTAGCTTTTTCTTCAGTTGTTTGGCTTTGACATCAGTGTTGGCCTCACAGTAGTATTTGTTATACAGCTTCAACTTTTTTGTAGTTCAACTGCAGCACTGGGCCATACATTGCCTCAGCAAGCAGCACAAGGGTGTCTACCACTTACTGGGGCACTGCAGATCCTCCTGACAACCATTTGGACCAGGAGTACAATAAATTTTTACTATAACACAAGCAATTTCATAGTATAAGTAGTAATTATATTACAATACCTACATACCACTGTCCACTCCACATTTGAAAGGCCTGTACCCTTGAAAAAGGTCCAGAGAGTTTCCACTTTGTGTGGTTCTATATTTCACCATTCTAAAATAACTTCATTTGGAAAAGACTAGATCTGGCAAATCATATACCAGACTAGCAGGTCCTCTCTGTAAACACAGGTTTGGGCAGGCAATCCTCAGAGACTGACAAGTGATGACACAGATGTATAGAAGCCCCAATGGGGAAGTGATAGCAGACATTGCAGCAGCAGAAAAGTGTGCATGGACAGTAGGTAGATGCCACAGCATAGTGAAGTAGAGCTGCAGGTGAAGTGGAAGTGAGAATAAGATGGTGGGAGTGTATGAGATACTCACTCAGATGGGTGTAGAGAACATCTGAGGAGATGTAGCATATGTGTATCATCTTATATAGAGTCTGCAAACAGAGTTGGAGCAGAGAGTGGAATTGCTAAGAGCAGCCTATTGGACAGTCTTAGGGAAGGTTTGTGATAATTATACCCCTGGTAACAAGATAGTTGTTATGTGCTTGATAAGCATAATAAATGTTCCTGATGGTGATGAAGAGAGGGATCCTGTCAGGATGCATTTATTTTTCTTCTCATTTTACAATTTCTTTTATCCTTATCACTCAAGATCTACACAAGATATCTTATCAGATCAGTAGTAGATCTTATCATGATTATGTATGACTCATTCATCATTCATCATTGGCCCGATTACTATACATATATGACACATATTCTCACAGTTGCTTACAGAGCTTCCCACAGATGCTGTGCATCCTTACTGATGCTGTGCAAGTCGCTTATTGATCATTCACAGGAATGCTGCACATTCCCTTATGATACACCTGCCCTAGAGTACATACATGGTCTGTGCACAGGTTCTCTTTAGTATATATACTTCAGCTGTATTGTAATTACTCTTCAGCTGAATACATCTGGGATATCCATTTGCTAAGTGTGATACATCCCTCTTGTTAGCCCTTTCCCACTTCTTATACATTGTGTGACCTTGCTGGCAAATGTCGGCCTCACAGATCCATGATATAGTGATGAGGATGATACCACTGATGACTAGATGAGGATCCAGGGTGATGAGTTTATGATGTCTTAGCAATGCTTAGAGTGACTTAGAAATCTTAGATTTAGTTCTTAGGGTTTAAATGGGATGAAGATGAGCATAGGTCAAGTGCAGTTGTAGGAGAATCCCTAGATTGTGAAGTTGACAAGACTGGGGTTTAAGACTGCCAGTTTTTCAACTACTTATACAAAACCAGAGTCCTAAGAATAGTACAAGTAGTTAAAGTTCACAGATCTATGAGATCATGTGACTAAGATGTATCTGTATTGAACTAGGTAGATGTAGCCACAAGCATGACAATGAATGAGAGATAAACAAAGGTAAACAAAGGCAAGATAAGGTGAGTCCTTGCTAAATGTATAGTAATAGTCCTTAGCAAGTAAATGTAAATAAATAAAGAAAGATAAAAAGAAAGTAAGATGCCTATTAGTACTTGGAGCTAAGCTCACAGCTGTAGTACATAGTACTATGCTTTACTAGTAAGTAAGATCAGAAAAGAAAAAAGAAAAAAGAAAAGAAAACCATTACAAGATGCCTAAGCAAGTGCCTTGTAACAGGAATAGTGAAGTATAAGAGTGTCCATATGTGGGAGAAGGGCACATGTCATATTAATGTAGTCAGCAGGGCCCATGTGAGAGAGTAAGTGGTAGTCTGCAGAGATAGAAGTTAAGTAGATATGTAATGATGAAGTAAAGGTAAATGCTGAATGAAAATATAGTAGAATGTATGAATATTCTGTTGGAGATTTTGCACATTTTTGTTCAGCTCATACTCCTACATACTAATACACATCTCTATCATGTCCTTTCATCTACATCTTATCTAATCCCACTTATCCACATGCATCTCCTACACCATGTTCTCACTGCACATGTTTACACTCCACTCAAACCTTATCCCACATATACTACATAACATGCATCCCCACTTTATGCAGTCTCCTTAGATGTTCTTCACAATGTCTAGCCACTTCTTACTACTCCATGGCCCTTACTGCCATGTCACATACCACATCCTTGCTGCAACAATGATAACCACCTTGTCCCTTGTCTACAGTGTCTGCTCATTCCTGTGCTCACATATTCAACACTCTCACATCATCTACTCATCCCAATACTTCTGCTGCTCTCCAACATTATTATGGATACACATACTGGTACTGAAGAAGGCAACAGGCCTGTTAGGATGTCTTTTTAGTCCTTTCATTTTATATTCATTTTATCTTTTACTTTCTTTTATGTTTCTCTTTTGATTAGATAAGATAATACCATCTTATCTTCTTTTGTGCTGATCTTATCTTATCTTATATCACTTACTGTCCTTGTGGCTCTAGGCTAGTCTAGATGAGCCTGGACTCATGGATGCTGTGCATCCTGTTATCTTATAGCTGTGGTCTTGTACTGTCTGACCTGCCCTTAGGTGCTGTGCTATGGTCCATACACATAGTAGAGTACTATAAGTAGCTCAGTAGTATAGAGGATAGACCCCAGCTTGATATAGCTGGATCATCCTTTCTTTTGGTTTATTCCTGAAGAGAGTGTGCCCAGCTCCCATCAGGGATATGTAGTACTGCCATCTTACAAGGCCATCTGGTTCTTCTAGCAACACAATCCATATTACAATGACCATCCAGATCAATTCCCTTGGCACTTCTTTCCTAATGACCATGAGTGAACCAACCCCTATTACAATTCATTCCCCCAAGAATTCATTTTCCACAACAAGCAATGAGTCAACCAGGACCAAGTTTGAATTTGACAATGAGGGAACCTGCTCCAATGGTAGAAGATTTGTCAGGAGAAACAGAAAGGGAAAGAAGAGAATCTTATGAAACACAACATCTACACATCATGGAACTGGAGGATACAGTGGACATGATGAAGATGGCCATGGAGACACAAACACAAGCAACAAGAGACCAGAGCATCCAATTTCTGGAAATGGGGAATGCATTGGTGCAAATAACCAAATCATTGGCCAGTATCACAGTGATTATGAGCAGCCAAACAACCCAAACCCAAATACCAGTCAGTACATCTGGCCTTGCTGCAGGCCCCATGGGCCACATATTTGCCCAACACCAGGTGAGAGTTTCTGCACCAACAGCCTTTATGCTAAGAGTGGCCTATTGGATGGTCTTAGGGATTAGTTAATGACATACTCCTGGCAACAAGATGGTGGTAGTAGGCCATGTAGATGTTCCTGGTGATAATGAAGATTGGGATCAATGAGATAGTGATAAGAATGATTGCTCCAATGACTATGCAAGGATCCAGATTGACAAGTTTAGGATGTCTTTAGTGATGCTTAGTGTTGAACACAGGTCATGTGTGGAAAGGGAACTTGAATGGTTCTTATTGATTATGGTATCCCTGTATTCTACTTATAGTAAGTAGAGTGATGCATGGACCAGTGCAGTATGGACATCAGGAAGTGTGTAAGTGTGTGTACAGTAGTATGTGCATGTGTACAGTAACAGGATGAAAAATGAACTCCTACTTAGTCAGCATATGGACATCAACACTTAGTGACTTAGAGATCTTTATACTTAGTTCTTAGAGTTTATGAGATGAGATGAAGGCAAGCTTAGATTAAGCACAGTGTAGGAGAATCTCTAGATTGAAGTTGACAAGATTAGGGTTTAAGACCACCAGGCTTTCAACTACTTATACACAATGAGATTTTCTACAGATAGTACAAGTAGTTAAGGTTCACTGATCAATGATGATTGTGTTACAAGGCACTTGCTTAGGCACCTCATAACAGACTTGTTTTTATTTCTCTTCTTTATCTTACTTACTATAAGTGTAGTATTAACCACAGTTGTTGAGCTTAGCTCCTACTTATAGTAAGAACTCTATTTCTTTTTCCTTTATAGTACTTTAGTATTTACATACTAGAGTGTTGTCGAATTTATCATTCACTATATGATGCTAATCATGCCCTCGCCCCATCTCATCTACTCATCTTCATCTGATCTTATCTACATATTTACATCTTATTCTTCTCTCTTCTAATTATCTCTAATACTTATCTACTTTTGGTTGGTCTACACATTGTAGCTCTGTCCAAATCCTATCAAACCTACTATATCTTCTCTCTGGTTGTCATCTTCTTTTACCTTTTTTATAAAAACATCAGTCATAAACCCAAAACAGGGATTAATCTCTATAGTCAGGCCTTAGGGCCACTTCTTTCCTCAATGACCAAATTAAACTTAGACATCATCATTTTCCTAGCTGTGCTCATATGCCCATTTTTACAAGTGTGAGCTTAGCTTCAAGTACTATAAAGTGTCTTATCCTTTTTTCTTTTCTTTATTTATTACAACATTTACTTGCTAAGGACTTTTACTATACAATTAGCAAGGACTCATTTCATTTTGTCTTTGTTTGTCTTTATTTATATCTTGTTTCACTTGTGCTTGTGGCTACTTTACTTTAGCTTACTATGGACATGTCTCTGGTCACCTGATCTTGTTGATTGCTGTGCAATCATTGTTGATCAGTGAACCATATTTACTTTTACTATCTTTAGAACTCCAATTTTGTATAAGTAGTTGAAAGCCTGGTGGTCTTAAACCCCAGTCTTGTCAAGTTTGCAATCTAGGGATTCTCCTATACTGTACTTGACCTAAGCTCGCTATAATCATGCCTCATCTTCTAAGAACTAAGTCTAAGATCTCTCTTTACCCTATCATACATACACATGACACTTCATGTCTTACTTCTTCTCCTCAGACTGCTTATATCTCTGAGTGCACTCACACCCCACATACTTCACTGGGATGATGCACATCCCTCCATTTATGGTAGTTGTTGTACTTTACTTTAACTTCTCCACTACAACCCTACCCCCACTACTATATAAGATGGTCACTACTTTACAAACTCCTCAGACATCTTCCCCAGTGTCTGAGTGAGTACATCCCTCTTCACCATCTTCTCACTTGTCTTACCACTACCCTGCAGTGCACTCAAATCATGTCGCATCACCTTACTGTTTGCACAGGCTATGGCAGACAACTAAGATGAATGATAATGTGTAAACATACTCCCAATATGGGAGAAGTGATGTGAGCATTCTGCAGTGAGTAAAGTGAGGTGTGGCAGTAAGTGAGTGCCACGATGCAAGTGTAGGAGTCAGTGTTTGTAGAACAACAACTGAGAGACATATGCTAACCTGCAGTGAGTAAAGTGAGGTGTGGCAGTAAGTGAGTGCCACAACACAAGTGTAGGAGCTGCAGGGGAAGTGAGAAGATGGGACAAGAATGCAGGAAGTAACAGTACTCACTCAGTGTTTGTAGAACAACAACTGAGGAGGTGTATAGTAGGTGTGCATCTTATATAGTGAGGAAGAGTAAAGTTGAGGAGGAGACACAATTGTAAAGTACAAGGATGTCTATGTATGTGAGGGACACGCATTGTCTGGAGTAAGTGTGGTGTGGGGAAGTGATGGTGGAGTAGTAGTGTAATGGTGATGTACAAGGGGAATGCCAAACAAAAATATGTGGAAAGGATAAGTGTTAACTGACACATTTGCATGATATTCAACACTTACTGTGATTGCAACTACTTACCCTCTGCTGCAGTCATGCTGCCTGCCACTCTCTTACCTCTTATCCTTGATATACATCTTGATTGTTGCTGCCTGCCATAGCCTGTGCATACAACTCTGGATCCTCATTTAGTCATTGGTGGTATCATCCTCATCACTATCTCATTGATCCCACTCTTCATTGTCATCAGGAGCATTTACTATGCTTATCAAGCACATACCAACTACCTTGTTACCAGGGGTATAGTTATCACAAACTTTCCCTAAGACTGTCCAATAGGCCACTCTTAGCAGATTGTGCAGCAATCAACAAGATCATGTGACTGAGTCATGTCCATAGTAAACTACAAGTAAGTAGTGCTGCAGTGTTTTGCAGAATTGGTTCAGGTGGCACATTTTCACTGTCAGATTGAGATACTGCACTGCCCACTGCTGGGGAATCTACTTAAGAATTGGACTACGATTGGTAAGCAGTCCCATATTAGGGAAAAACGGCATGTGAGGAGGTTGACATGTGGTTGAGATATTGGTGCTACAAAAAGTCATCCCCTGGTGTGGTGCACCACATGCAGCAGCATGGCACATGTGTGGCAACATGGCATGTGCATGGCAGTTGTGCCAGTGCATGTGTCCTGGCTTTTTTACAACCACTTGCACTCACCATGGCCATGGCACCTGAGCCCCTATACTGCATGTGTTGGCTGCCCACCACCACCATGTGCTGCATAGGCTGGCTGATCACACCTTAGCCTTCACCCCCACACTGCATGCACTGGCTGCACCCCACTGCCACATGCTGCATGTGCTGGCTGTTGAACATTGTCATCACACCTGAGCCTGGACCCCTATGCTGCATGTAGTGGCCATCACCACCACCATGTGCTGCATAGGCTTGCTGGCTATCTTTTTTATTATAACAAAAAGCAGGAGCTGACTTATTTGCTCTCCCCACAGACTATACTGAAACAGCATGTTGTCCCCTACCTGCCCACATGGCCACCATCCAAACAGCACACCATGCATGGCCCAGTACCACACCCCCACCATGGTGTGCCTGACAGGCACTGCATGGCTGAGGTACTGGCCAGCAACTGCACAGTGCATGAGGCTGCATGGGCATGCACTGCCCCTGGCTGTGCATGTCATGGCAGCAGCAGTGGCATATCCCTTTGGAGATGCACCAGGACCATCACTGCCTGCCACATTGTTTGCAAATGATATGGAGGACATGCAGTTGCTGAAAACATTCACTGACTGAATGAAGACTAGCTGGTACCAGCTCAGTCATGCATCATTTTCGTCTACTTTCGCACATGTGTCTGTGTCTTCAGAAACCATTCCCCACAGTTCTGTTGATCTCAGTTGACCCAAAATCTACTCTGGTGTCCCCAACATGGTCTACAGCATTGGGTCTCATGACCACCTGGAGATGGGCACCCAACTTATCATCAGTGAAGTGGCCAAGGTAGCATGCCACATTGCATCCCTCTTTGGCAGGGACAAAGGCATAAGCTTGATATGGAGAAATGGAGCCCTACCTCTGTACCAGTCAGAATCTGATTTGCAAGCTGTGATATCACTTCATGACGAGTTCAGGGTTGTCCTGTACTGGGAGGTGTTGCATCACAGATGTACCTTTCCAGTGACAATGATGACACTGGAACCCCAAGGTCACTGGCAGCTCAGTGTCCCAGATGGTGAGGGGTATACTCAAGCTACATCGCTGCTGCAATGTTACATTGATATGTTGGCCCACTGGCAGATCAAGCAGGCCTTATTGACAGGTCAACCCATGTTCTCATGCAATGAGATGCAAGTTTTCTTGAATGAGTTGGCACTCAAGGACACCATTATGAAGAGGACACAGTGATCACACAAAGTCTATTGGGCAATCCTGTACATGAAACAGTGGTTGGACAATTGTACTGGCATGGAGCTGAACCCCCTGGATAACTTACCTGCCTGTCTGGTCAAGGTATCAAAGATGGATACCTTCTACATGGTTCAGTGTCAAAAGGTGCACTGTGCATCGTCAGCACACCCATCTTCATCATGGGTGCACTCTGCAGCACTGCACATGCACTGTTTGTTGCGCACATGCTCACAGAGCCATCATCATTGGATCTGTGAGTGGAGGCACTCTCACCACATGCTGCACTGCTTGCTGACCTGCATGTGCAAGGGGTGGAGCTGCACACCATGGGGCTTGACCCTGTGGTGGTCAGGCACCAGCTGGTTGGCATGGGTGGTGCATGCAAGTATCAGAACATGCCAGTGCAGTACTTGCAGGTGTGCAGGCTTGCAGGGCATGGCAGTATCCCACCCTCAGAGAACTTTACAGCAGGCTGCCCATGTCCACTCAAGATGACACAGGCTGTTGGTGCATCTTCTCTCACAGACTTTCACTTACTTATCCACCTACCACCTGCCTGCACCTCAGGACACTGCACCCACATATGCACCTGCAGCCACCACCTCCCCACCTGCACTGCCCACCCATGCACCCATGTTGCTGCTGTCTCAACAGTGCATGGTTCAAAGATGTAGCTATTTCTTATCACTCTCTTTCCCTTTTTTTAATTTTTAATTTTATTGCTGATGCAGTGGCAACAGATCCACCTCCCATCACTGACAGCATTTGTGAACTTGGCCAACATTGGGCATGCTGCTGGGGCATGTGACGAGTGTCCACTTCTCTGATTTGCACGTCCTCCATTTTCATTCTCCTTCTTACTATCCAACATCCAAGGCACACTGTGCCCACCCACACACCCACATCACCACTGTGTCAACAGCACATGGCCCCCTACCTGCCCACACCATTGCTGTATGGACAGCACACAGCCACCACCACCCCAGCCACACCACCACTATGCCAATACAGCACAGGCACTGCCTCCTCACCCACAACACCACTGTACCAGCACAGCACAGCAATTGGCCTGCCTGCCCTGCCTGTGTCCACTCAAGACAACACAGGCAATTGGTGCATCTCTTTCCAATGTCTGAGGCACACTGTGCCTCCCCATGTGCTGATGTTGCCATTGTACCAATAGCGTATGGCCCCCTACTTGCCTGCTCACATCTGCACCATGCTGCTGCCATACCTGCACAGCACAGCCACTTGCTGGCTTGCTGCCCATGTCCACTCAAGATGATGCAGGTGATTGGTATGTCCCTCCTTCTGTACCCACTGACATGCCCATGGTGCCACTGTCAACAGCATGCAGCCCTACCTGCCTGCACCACCACTGTATGAACAGTGCAGCCACCACTTTGCCCATGCTGCCACTGCACAGTGCACCACACATTCCTCCTGCACATGTGTGCACTGCACTGTGCTGGTGCACACTGGCAAATGAACATTGTGCCCTCTTTTTCTTTTCTTTCATTCATCTTCAACTCACATAGAAAGCCTCAGCTTCCCAACAACAGAACTATCAATTATATTGAACTTTGTGCCTATCCTTCATCCACTTCTACTTACATCTATCATTCTTTCCTTTTATTCTCTGTTGCTATATATATCTACAACTGTAATCATGTCTTATTAGTTGATATTTCAATCCAGCAGGTGTTTACTCTATCTTGATATTCTCCAAACTTGGTGGGTTCTGTTCATACCATCTTTGTAAACAATAAGATGCTGAGCAGAATATTCAAGGCTATGTTTTTTCTGTATTGAATAATGCTACTATATCCATGAATATTGTTGTGTCTGCAGGTAGGCTGGGTACTTTGGCTATACAATCATGTTGGTTTTTCTTCTGTTTTTATGCATATGCTTTGGCAATGTTGATTACCATATTTTCTCTTTTACCTTCTTTTCACACAAGTGCAGTGTTCCTGGGCTGATGAACAGGGACATGTATGAGTACTGATCATTGTTAATACAGTGCACCTGCACAGGTTTTGCCAATGAGTATGCCTGGGTATGGGTATGAGTATGAGTATGGGTCTATTGGTTTTCCAGTCTACAACAGTAACCATGCAGTTGATGTTTCTGTCTTTCTTTGTGCTTTCACAGTTTATGAGGTGTTTTTTTCTGCCCTTCTATTTATTTGTAATCTACAATACTACTCCATACCATCATTACTGTATGTATGGATTTTCAGGTATGCACAGCATCCATAAATTGTAAAAACCAATACTGTTGAATTGCACTGTTGTATTATACTCACCTATTCTCTCCCCTCCTAGGTGAGGGCACAGGGTTTATGATAGAAGGACAGATGGGGAGGTGATTGGGATTGGTGTATTGGTTTGGAAATTAGAGTTGGTTTGTGAACTGGGATTGGTCTGCAAATAAATAGAGAAATGTTTCCTATTGCAACAGCATATGTATACCTCTTATTCTCTGGATACTCCTTGGTCTGTAAATGGGTAGAGCACTGTTTCCTTTAATTTTCTGTTGCAACAACCTATGTATACTTTCTCAGATAATGCCCTATAACTTGATGTTGCAATGCAACAGGTTTTTACACTAGTCTGATATAATGTTAGTGAAAATGGTGAGGGATTGGGAAGTGGCTTGGAGATGCTGAAATGTTGGGTTAATAATATGGATAAAACCATAAAAGTGGTTGATCCATTCCTTAGAAACCTCATCATCATCATCCTCAGGTTTATCACTGGGCTGCAAAGGCCTCCATGACAAGCCATCTGGACCATGGACCACACCAGGCATGTGCACAAGCATGAAGTGAAATGCAAGGATACCAATAATCCATCTGTTGATACTAGCAGAGGGTGTGATGTCTGGGTTAGTTAGCATTCCTTTAATATATTGGGCATCAACTTCGATGAAGAGATTTTGAATGCCTATGAGATAGTGTTTTAATGCATGCAGTGTGCAGAATAAGCCATAGATCTTGAGTTTTGCTTGTGAAAAACACAACTCTTGATTGTTAAGCATTATTGAGCTGAAATGCACAAAATAGCATCACCCAGTGTTCTCCAAATCTTCTTGGCTGAGGATAAAGCCTACTGTGATATATGAGGTGTCAACTGAGAGGATAACAGACCTGGGCAAATGATAGTTGATGGGTCTGAGTGTGGGCAATGAGAGAACAGCTTGTTTGAGATCTTCTTGTGCTGCTAGCTGCTCTGGACCAAAGATGAAAGGTTGAAGTTTACAGGTGAGCATGGTGAGAGTGTGTGCGTGATGCACAAAATTGTGAATAAAGATGCAAAGAATACTGACAGTGCTGAGGAACATGTGGACATCAGAGAGGTCATGGCAAGGACCCCAATTGGATATTTTGGTGACATATGATTCTTCAGGAACATGGCCTTCTGGAGTACAACAGTGTCCCACAATGTTGAAGTCTGGAGCACAGAGCACTGTCTTGTGCCCTGAGAATGTGCCTCCAGCATACTTCATTTGCTGGATTACATGGTTTAGATTTTGGAAATGCTCCTAAATGAAGTGTCAGATGCCAGGATTCTGAGGAATTGTTTTGTATTTACTGTCAGTGTTGTGGTAATCAGTGTTGGGACCTTTCACTGGTACATCATTGATAAATAGTACTGTGACATGTGGGATTTCAGACTGTAGAATATGAGTAACATCTTTGTGGAAAATAGGAACAGAATTCATCCACCCCATTGGAAGGGCGATGAGATGTAGTGCACCAAATGGTGACTGGAATGTGGTTAGATCCTGCAATGATTCTGTGAGCAATCACTCATCATAGCCAACATATAGGTCTAATGTCACACCACAAATGTGACCTGTGAATTGTTCTGCAAGAAGGTCTGTGAATGGGGGTACACCAGAGTGTTGAACTGTCACCATGTTGAGCAGCTTGAGACTGTGCACAATCTGAAGACTGGTACCATCCTTTTTGACAATGCAAAACCAATGAGACTGATACAATGAATTGGACAGTTCATAGACACCAGCCACAATCTTTTTGGTAATAAGGTGACATACTTCATCATAGATACCTGGTGGGATGGGAATGTTGTGCTGTACCCAAGGCTTGTGTTCTATGATGGGGATTTTGACAGGTGGGAAGAAGTCCTCCCAGAAACATCCTTGCTCAGAGTCATCCCATACAAAGCCCAAGTGCTGTAGGCACATAAAATGATGCATGAGATCATGCTCAGTGGGCCAAATGAAGTCACCTCCATGTGCTCTGTCTATGATGTCTTTTCATTTGTTAGTATAGTGTCCAACTGGAATAAATGGTGGAGGATTGTGTAAAAGTATAGGAATTGATGCAAGTGGGTCACTGCATATATCATGAATAATGCAAAAGCACAATGGGAGATCAGCCATAACCAGGCACACTTTCTTTGCTACCAGCTTGTACTTTCTCTTCCCATACACAGCAACAGTGGAGTCCAAAGAATCAAGAAAAAAGGAAGCTGGAAGCACAGATGGAGTGGGATTTGTAGTGTAAAGATGAAAAATGGGAACAGGATTATTGCAAATAAGTGAGCCTGTGCCCTCACAACTTTGTACATCATCATTTTTGTGATCTCCCTGATGCTCAGTCAGATCCTCAAATCACAAAAACCCAATACCTCTTTTTGGCACAACTGGAATTGACAGGACCCATGCAGTAGTGTTGGCACAGTCACTGATGACCCTGTGTTGGGATCATGGATCATGATCATCTGATCCTCATCACCAAAGTTGTGCATGACACTTTGTGTTAATACATCAAATGGTTGCCTGAGTAAGATGTTGTATGCAGGACTTCAGATGACATGGACCTGCAGATATCATGTGATGTCTTTAAATAAAAATGGCACATTACAGGTGAGGCCAAGTGACCTGTCAACTTCACTGTTCACCAACTGCATATTTAAGACCACACTCAGGTCATAAATTAGTCTGAGCAAATGGCAAACCTCTTCTGACATCATGATTACTTGACACTGTTGATGTCTCTTGCTTACTAACCTACTCCTTCCTTTTCCATCTTACTACTGTACACACACTTCAACTCATACATACATGGACACACACGTCTAATGTCCTCATAGCTACTGGTCCGTGCACTACCATAGTTACTATAAGTAGACTGTAGTATCGTTACACAAGAATAAGAACTATCTTAGTTCCCTCCACACTTATGGCCTGTGTTTCACAGACACCCCAGGTCAATGATGCTCTTGATGTATATATTGTTGTCAACTGTTGAAGATGAAGGTCAAATACCCTACCATGTGCTTATGAGCTAAACTCCCCTGTCTATCTCTCCTAGACAGGAACTAGCCATAGTGCAGCTTCACATCATGTTAAAAGTGCTTCAGTTAACAAGACCTGGTAGCTCAGTGGTTAGAGCACCCACCCAGAGTAAGGGAGGTCCTTGGTTTGAACCCAAGCCAAATCACTATTTTGGCACTGGTGCTTCTCAACATCAACCAGTGGCAATATGGAGCACAGTGATGCTGACTCTTTCACAACTAAGAGTGAGTCTGGTGGCTGGCCAGGTGGAAACTCATGAAGGTATGCTTTGTATGGGTCAGGGATGACAATAGGCTTGCCACACCAACTAGGCATGACCACTTCTTTGAATTTGCACAGCATATTGTGCACTAGGTGACAAACCTTTTTATTGGAGATGGTCTGAGCATAGCTATCAATGATGTCATTTTTGTTGTCATCCTCCTCCACATAGTTTGTAGCTGCCATGGGGACTGGATTAATGGGAACTTTCTTCACCATCATCACCTCCCAAGCTTGGTAGCAGACTTCTGGGGTGATGGAGTAAAGCTGATGATGGGTGATAGTTATCAGTGTTTCCATAGTGCATTGGAATACTTCTGCCACATGAGCTTTGTTGTGAATCAGCAGATCTACATGGTATGCATTGTCAAGTTTTCTCTGTGCAGGCACAATGTGTGATGGCACAGGATTGATGGACACAGGTGCAGGAATGGTTGCATCTCAAACCTGGGCAAAAGGGTGAATGGGTGGACCATTATCATTACAGGCTGCCAACTGGGTAGTCTCAGCCTGAGGAGGCATCAACTCCCAATTCACCTGCAGTGCATGTGAGTTAGACTGTTGAGGTGGAGGTACCTCTGGTGCATTGCATGAATTGTCACTTCATGCTGAAGTCTCTTCTGCATGCTGCCTTCACATCTTGATGGTAGGCTGGAAGGGTACCTGTGTGCAACACAAGTTATACAACTCACACTCTAGATTCACAATATGCTCATCCTTAAGCAGCTGATACAAGCTGGCACCATTGCTACCAGAGATGTGGTCATTTGTCGCCTGCACATTCAGTATCATCTGACCAGCACTGATGTTTCCCAGATTTTGGTGATGCCACTCATTGACATGGTCATGCAACCATTGTCCTGTGATGCCTCTAGGTACAAAGATCTCTGTAAATCTTTTCATTCTCACTGACAATGCTCTATCTAAATACAAGTCTAGCTCCAAGGCTGGAGCACAACAAAACAAAACAGAAGATTTACAGTGCAGGGTTGATCATAAGGATATTTGAAATGAAGTGGAGTCTGGACATGAGTGAATAAGGTATCATACTATAGTGGATGAGTGAAAGAGGAAAAGTGCCAATCACACCAAATGCTGACTTTGCAACTTGTGCCTCCATGGTTACTTTGGCAGGCCAGGACCATGCCTCAGCTTATTTTTCCTATCAATCCTGCTCCTTGTCAGCCAAACTTAGAATTGTATTCCAACATCTCAGCAATTGGGCGATTGATGTGACAGTGGATGACTGTCATGTGCAGTGCATTAATGTTGCTGTGTTTGCCTGTTGTTGCTGATGGTCATTTTCCAGCATTATGTGTGCATGGTGCTCATCATATCCTCCCAACTGAAATCTTGACTGTCCACAGTGAACACAGTCAGATGCAAGACACAGCCTGAAGGGACAACTTGCAGGGGTGATGGTGCAGGTGGAGCAAATGAACAAGCAGATGAGGAGAGCAGCAGGGGGTTGATGGGTGGGTATAGTGACACTCTCCAAGGTGCAGTGAGGCACAATATGGATGGGGTGCATATAGGGTAAATCATCATGGAACACAGGGGAGCCAACACAGGAAAGGGGGCAGAACACAACTGGGCAAGGACAAGGGATGGGGTGCAGGGACACAACAGACAGCAAGTGTAGATGTGAGTCAGGAATGGGCAAATTGGAGGGTAAACTGGAGTGCAGCAACAGGAAAGGGTGGCAAAATTAGAGTGGGGGGTACAGAGAAGGAAAAGAAAAGAGACTTATTTTTTTTGAAGTCAAGAGACTTTGAGAGATGAGAGGAAGAGAGTGACAGATGGAAAAGGGAATGAGAAGGTAGTGCAGATCATAGAGGGAATGGGGCAAGGCAAAATACAGTGGGAATATGGCAGGAGAGTGTAAAAGGGCTGAAGGAAGAGGAGAATGGAGTCTGTATTTTTTTTTTTTTTGAAGTCTGTTTTTGAGTGAGAGAAAGAAAAGAGAAAAACATAAATGCAAAAGGGTGCAAAAAATGAGGAGGGAAGGCAAAAAGACATGCAACAAGTGTGAAGGTGCAGGTACTCCTGCCCTAAACTGGGGAGCATGATAAAATTGACCACCACCACTAAACTTCATCAACACCATCTTCTTCATCCACCATCCAGCAGTCACCATGTCCCACACTTCCTCTTCCACCACTACCTCCTCCAATTGTGCACTCATGCACATTTGTGCACACATGCACACAGCTCTCAACATGCAGCCCCAAGGTGAAGGACTCAATGAGGAGGTGTACTGTAGTTGGACAGTGGGCACTGCTACACTCCTGGTATGTGATGCAAGTAACTGACCAACCATCCCCACTAATCTTGAGTGCACAGGACATGCACCAGCAGCACAATGGCACAGAAGCCAACATTGCATTCTTCACAGAAGGTGTCTGTGATGTCATGGCCACCACAGTGCAACTGAGCTGGTTGAGGTGGGTGTGCAAGTTCCTCCTGCCAGCACAGGTTGAGGAATACACATGTGTGGCAAATGACATGGTTGAATGCAAGCTGGAGCTCAAGGAAGCCATGGAGCATGAATGTGAGGAGTGTGAGACATGGGAATGTGTGGAGCAGGCAGCACAGGAACTGGTGGAGTGTGAGGCACAGGAGTGGGTAGCACTTGATTAGGTTGAACAGCTGGCAACCCTGGCACATGAGATGGCAGAGTGGGACAAGGCAGAGTGACTCGCAATCAAAGAGCATGTGCAGGTTGAGCAGGAAATGCCAGCCACAGCAGAGGCCAAACTGCAGGCACCACCAGTGGGTAGCAGCACATGCAGGCAGAAGCCCCAGGTCATTATACTCAAACAGCCACAAAAGCCCCTTCAGATGCAAGTGTTGGGTGAGTGGCAGGTGCACAAGAGCACCCCAGTGTGCACATGGAAGGGGGCAGCCATGCAACTGCTGCAAAGCTTGCCCACTGCTGATGAGGACAGCCAAGAGGCCTGCAGCAACAGCAAAAGCAACAACAAGGATGCATCCAGTGGTGATGACAATGACAATGACAATGACAATGACAATGATGAGGGTGAGGACAAGCTGGTGGCCTCCACAAAGACAGCCAGGACAACATCAGTGAAGTGCAGGTTGGAAGACATGACAGATGGCATAACACCCTGTCCAGCAAAATGCACATGGATGGAGATGGCAATGATGGGTGCAGTCATGCCACAGCAATGGGGGTGCAAGTGGACAGATGTGGGTCCAACTCAGTGGGTAAGCATGTACTTCTCAATCTTGGTCCCAAGACTGATGCAATCACAGGTGATTAGGTCATGTGGTCTGTGCTGGTGCATGAAGAGTGCCTGCTTTTGGTATGAGTGGGTGGGGTGCTGCATGAGATGCACACATCAGCACAAATGCTGTGAAGGCATGGTACAACCACAGTGGTCAGCAGGAACCAGTGAGGACTCACAGAGCATCACCACAAGTGGAGAACACTAATCCACTTATAACAGTCCTGCAGGCCACCTCACCCCTCTTTGTGCCAGGCAGCAGTGATGAGGTGGGACCCAGTCATGCCACCACACAAGGGTGCACAGTTACCATGGGTGCATCACTGGGAGTGTGCACTCCCCTGACCATCACACTCCCAGGCCTATCCCCAAGGCACCTCACTTGTGACAGCAGCAGGGACATTGTGACCATCTCAGACTGGGAGATGCTCCAGTGGCACCAAGCATGCCACATGACCCTGCAAAGACAGCAGCTCACAATCAACTGATCACTCCTTGTGGTTGAGGCCAAAATCAAGGAGGTATGCACATGTCTCAAGGCAGTAGAGTGGCAGAGTCCAGAATGCAGTGCATTGCTGCAGAAAGTGAGCAGTGCAAAGGGCAAGGGGAAGGGGAAGGGAAGGGAGTATTCCAAGGATGCCATCATATGCACACTGCCATAGAAATATATTACAATGAGGGCAATAAAGCTAGTGCAGTCCAATAAAAGGTGTGAGAAATATAGGCAATACTAAAGAGGATAAAGGAAGGTTGTGGTTTTGGTTGCATTCCATGTTGCTTTCTTTGACATCATTGAGTGTAGAAGACTCCAGTTGATGTAGGCAATCAGTCATGATGTTGACAAGCTCATTGAGCAGAGGCAAGGAGATTGCCTGTTGTGCAAAATAGGGGATGATGCAGAATGCCACAGCACTGCAACAGGATGAGTGGATTCTTGCTGTTCATGCATGGCTGGATGACTTACAGTGCCCTGTCAATATCAATAATGCACAGTATGCAAGATTTGTGTGCTATTGTACTGAATTTTTTGTGGTCACAGGATGGCTCTGGCAAAAAGACCAGCATGGCAAGCACAAAGCAGTCCTCTTTTATGAGGAGCAATTACCCATTCTGCAATCTGCACACAATGACATCAGTCATCAGGGTATTTATGCAACACGTGTGTTAATTTGTGAACATTTCTGGTGGCCTCAATTGCCACAAGATGTCACCTGGTTTGTGTGGACATGCCATATCTGTCAACTGTAGCAGATTAGGAATGTCTTGCTGCCTCTGACAGCTGCAATGCTAGCACCCTTATTCACCAAGATGTACATGAATTCCATGCACATGCCTCCATCTGGCAGATTTAAGTATATTGCACAAGGTCATTGCTTGCTCATGCATTATCCCAAACTTCAGATGCTGTGGTCAGAAACAGTGAAGTCCCTTGGTGACTGGATATTCAAAGATATCCTTTGTCACTGGCAGACATCTCCTTTCTGTCTTCTGTGTGCTGTCTGCACCAGTCTTTACTCAACCACCTCTTCTATCCCCTCTTTTGTGGTCCTCCTAATGGAGACCACTCTCATCATTATGACTGTTGGTTACCCTGTAGCCTTCTTCTTCTTCTTCTTCTTCTTCTTCTTCTTCTTCTTCTTCTTCTTCATCATCATCATCATCATCATTATTGGCTATATCCTCTTTGCTGCACTGCCTCCCTTGCCTCCCTCTGACCCCACTCTTGTCTGTGCTGGGTCCTTTGTCATCTTTGCCACTATGCCAATCATACCTGTGCTATCACAAGCAACTCATGCAAGCAAGAGGGGCACCACAGTAGTGACAGTTCAGGCATGTTCAGTGTGGCAGTGGAGGAGACAGAGTACCCACTCAGACAGGAGCAGGGTCAGAGGGAGGCAAGGGGGGCAAGGCAGTGAACATGATGTAACTGACAACAAAGATGATGATGGTGATAGGGTAACCAACAATCATAATGATGAATGTGGTCTCCATTAGGAGGATCAGAAAGAGTGATGAGGAAGAGTAGATTTTAGTAAAGACAGGACAAGGCAGACTTCAAAGAGAAGAAGGAGTAGATGTCTGCTCACTTATTACAGAATGCTTTGGGTCTACTATATATACAGGCTGGGCACATACCCAGACTGGCTTATGTAATGTGAGTATGGGGTATGGGTGTTTGGAGTGAGTGACAGCACATGAGAATCCAACAAGTGGATGCAACACTATAATTATACACTGCAGCACATATCATCATAATATTTTTTTTTCCTTTTTCTTTCTCTTTTCTCTACTTACTATTAGAGCATAGTTTTGCTACAGCTGTGAGCTTAGCTCCACTCTACTTAGTATGGACTCTATCTTTTCTCACTTTTACAGTACTATAGTATTTTCATACTTGTTGTGAGCTTAGCTCCAGGTACTGTAAAGCATCTTCATCTCTCTCTTCTTTTATTTATTATAACATCTACTCACTAAAGGACTATCATTATACAATTAGCAAGGACTCACCATATTTTACCTTTGTTTACCTTTGTTTATCTCTCATTTCACTCACACTTGTGGCTATTTACTTAGTTTACTATGGACATGCTTCTAGTCACATGATCTCATTGATTGCTGCACAATCATTGTTGATCAGTGAACTCTAACTACTGGTACTATCTTTAGGACACCTCTTTTGTATAAGTAGCTGAAAGCCTGGTGGTCTTAAACCCCAGTCTTGTCAACTTCACAATCTAGGGATTCTCCTACACTGTACTTGATCTAAGCTCACCTTCACCTTGTTGAGTGATGTCTTACTACTTTGAGCTAGCTACTGTGATACACTTACAGCCACTCTGGTCACATGGTTTTGTGCAGTTGTTGCATTTGAGCTACTATACACAACAAGAACTATTGTTTTAGTTCCCTTCACACATGGCCTGTCTTCAACACACCTCACTTCATAAACCCTAAGAACTAAGTGTTGATGACTTATCGCTTACTTATGTTAAACTTCCTTTTTAAGCTACCTACTGTACACATACCTCAACGACCACAAACATACCACACACACACACACATCCTCACACTTACCAAGTAATGGTCCGTGCACCATAGTACATACTATAAGTAGAGTGTAGTGTTACCGTATACGAATAAGAACTATTCTAGTTCCACTCCGCGCATGACCTGCTTTCATCACTAAGTCTAAGATCTCTAAGTCACTATGCATCACTAAGACATCCTACACTCATCACTGTGGATCCTCATATAGTCATTGGAGCTATCATCCTTATCACTATCTCATTGATCCCACTCTTCATCATCATCATCATCATCATCATCATCATCATCATCATCATCATCATCATCATCATCAGGAACATTTACATTGCTTACTACAACCATCTCATTACCAGGAGCACTTTAACAGAACCCTAAGACCATCCAATAGGCCACTCTTAGCACTGTCTCTCTGTTGGGCATTAGCCCTAACCACTGCTGCAATGCATCTTGGGCTACAAGCCTACTGCTAAGAGCAGCCTAGTGGATGGTCTTAGGGATTGTTCAGTGTAGTGCTCCTAGTAACAAGGTGGTTATAATAGGTAATGTAAATGTTCCTAAATGCAATGAAGATAGCATTGAGATGTCTGTGTGTACCACTATATTTTGTTTGGCATATCTCTTCTTCACACTACTACATACTCATTACAAACTACCTTACTACATCTCCATGGACTATCCACATACAATCCCCACATACTTCACAACCAACCTCCTTCTCCAGGACAACATGTGTCCCTCTACATATGGTAGTCATTGTACTTTACTGCTACATTCTCCACTACAACTCTACCTTTACTTACTATATAAGATGGACACTTTACACACAACTTCCTCAGACATCTACTGCATTGTATGAGTGAGTATCTCCTACCTCCCATCTTATTCTAGTCTTATTCTTCCCTGCAGTGTACTTTCACCACATTGCCTCACTACTGTGTTGGTAACCACTTACTTGCTGCAGTTATGTTAGCTGCTCTCTCCCCACATGGGGATATGCTTATGTTGCTACTTTCAATATCATCTTTCATCCTTGCCTGCCATAGCCTGCACATACAGATAGGGATTAATGAGATAGTGATGAGGAGGATACTGTCAGACTCCTACCGCTGACTTTATTCCCTACCATTATTATTTCTTTCTTTTATTGTTTCTCTTTAGATCATCTGATAAGATAAGATCTTCATCTTATCTTTTACATCTTATCTTGTTAGATATCTTACTTACTGTCGTTTTGGTCTTCTCAGGGTTGTTCCCACAGATGCTGTGCATCTGTCAGCAGTACTCACACACTTGCTGCACTTCTAGTTACTGTAGACCTGCCCTTAAGTACTGCGCCTGGTCTGTGCACACAATCCAGTACTATAAGTAGATAGGTAGCTAGACGAATAGACCCCAGCTTGTTACAGCTGGTTCAATCCCCTCTTCTATAGTCTGAGTCTCCTCATCCCTTGGGCTTAGATCCAGGGCAGCTCCTGGTAAGCCTCTCCAAAGGAGAGCAGGGATACGTCGGGAGTCAGTGGTCTCATGCTATGGATGTCCACCATAGGCTTGACAATCCTGACAGATACCACCAATGACTAAATGAGGATCCAGGGTGATGAGTTTAGGATGTCTTAGTGACACTTAGTGACTTAGAGATCTTAGACTTAGTTCTTAGAGTTATGAAGTGAGTGGACAGTGAGCTTAGGTCAAGTGCAGTGAAGGAGAATCCCTAGATTGCAAAGTTGACAAGACTGGGGTTTAAGACCACCAGGCTTTCAACTACTTATACAAAATGAGATGTCCTAAAGATAGTACCAGACAATAAGGTTCACAGATCAACAATGATTGCACAGCAATCAACAAGATCATGTGACCAGTCACATCAAAAGTAAACTACAAATAAGTAGCCACAAGCACAAGTGAAATGAAAGATAAATAAAGACAAATAAAGACAAGTCCTTGCTAATCGTATAATGATAGTCCTTAGCAAGTAAATGTAAATAAATAAATGAAGAAAGAAAGAAAGAAGGCAAGACACCTTATAGTACCTGGAGTCAAACTCACAGCTTTGTATGTAAATACTATAGTACTATAAGGGAAAAGAGATAGAGTCCTTACTAAATAGAGTGGAGCTAAGCTCACACTTGTAGTAATAACACAATGCTTTACTAGTAAGTAAGATAACAAAGAAAAAGAAAAAAAGAAAACACATTACAAGGTGCCAAAGCAAGTGCCTCATAACAGCCAACACCACCATCCTCAATGCCTGGCAACAAGACCACCCTACAACTTAGCATTTGGTTTTCTTTCTATTTTTCTGTCACCTGTTCATGTTTTAAAGTGGGGAGGAGTGTAACCCCCTGGATTACTCATCACACACACACACAGCCAAGAACCTCTCCACTACATCATATTCCCCCTATCTGCACTACATCATCTCACCTCCTGCTCCCTGTACATCACACTACCACATCCTTCATCCATGCATCCAGACCATTATCACATGCTTTCCCCCCATTTCATGCACTCCATCCTCCTTCTAACATATATAAGGACTCAAACTACAGTCATTTGTGATAACACCTTTTGTCCCCATTCTTCTACCTTCTGTCCTGCACCACTCCTGTACCTCTGTCAGTTACTGCTGTTACAAGGCACTTGCTTAGGCACCTCATAATGGTTTTCTTTTTCTTTTTCTTTTTATCTTACTTACTATAAGTGTAGTATTAACTACAGCTTGAGCCTTATAGTACAGACTCTATCTTTTCCCTTATTGTACTTTAGTATTTACTTACTAGAGTGTGAGCTTAGCTCCAAGTACTATAAGGTGTCTTTCTCCTTTCTCTCTATCTTCTTTTATTTATCATAACATTTACTTACTAAGGACTATTACCATACAATTAGCAAGGACTCATCTTATCTTTGTTTATCTCTATTTATCTCTCATTCACTTCACACTTGTGGCTACATTTACTTAGTTCACTATGGACACATCTTAGTCACATGGTCTTGTTGATTGCTGTGCAATCATCATTGATCTGTGAACTTTAACTACTTGTACTATTTTTAGGACTCTGGTTTTGCATAAATAGTTGAAAGATTGGTGGTCTTAAACCCCAGTCTTGTCAACTTTGCAATCTAGGGATTCTCCTATACTGTGCTTGACCTTAAGCCCTAAGAACTAAGTCTAAGATCTCTAGGTCACTCTAAGTGTCACTAAGGCATCCTAAACTTGTCACTCTGGATCCTTGTTTAGTCATCAGTGGTATCATCTGTTGGAGACTGAGCACAGTCCATGCAAGCTTATGTGATCTTGCAGCACAGGTGCAGTGCAGATGCAGGGTCTAGGATATATAAATTAGCTACTTTTTTTTTTTGTATGCCTGTGCACAATTGCCCTACCTTCTACCCCCCCCCCCTGCTGTAGGACAAACATGTCATCTTGCAAGTATTCAATCATGCATTTCAACATCATCCTCATCACTATCTCATTAATCCCTCTCTTCATCATCACAAGGAACATTTACTATGCTTATCAAGCACATAACAACTACCTTGTTACCAGGGGTATAGTTATCATAAATCTTGCCTAAGACCATCCAATAGGCCACTCTCAGCAACTGCTATACAGTCAACCATCTTGTTTCATCTTTGGTCCAATCTCCATTTTTGTCCTCAGTGTTCCCATGCCATGCATGGTGTTCCAGCTGTGTTTGTGAATTCTTTTGAGCAGCTGTGGAAAGAGGTGATGGGAGTCTAGAGAGACAGCCTGAATGGCCTTGAAAGATTTCGAAGGAACCAAAGGTAGAGTCCATCTGCAGGAACTGTCACTGTATAAAGGTGGATCCATCACATCAAAATGTCACTGTTATGCTTGATGGGACAGTTAGCTCAGCAACACATCTTCACACAAACTGAGGTTGCACCCAAACTTGTCAACAGTGTGGCTGAATGCAGTACATGCAACTGATTTGCTGGTGACCACCACAATGCCAGTGTTCATAGGGAGCAGACTAACAAAAATAAGAGCCATTACTATGTAGGTTAAAAATAAAGGATAGCAGACAGATTGGTAGAAATTATCACCTGGTACTAGCTCGACACCAATGACACAGCAGCACCAGCGTCAGCATACATAGCGATTGTGCCAATATGCCCCGCGGGCCACATCAGTCCTATGTGGGCCAGGATTGAAAGCAACTGTATATTTATACGATATATGATTATTTCAATCCTTGTGGACGAAAAATACACCAAGAACCTCATGCGAGGTCCAAGATTCCCATTTGTGATGAGTGCTTGCAGAGATCGGGGGGCTCCTCCCACGACTTGATCTCCAGCGACCAGCACACGAGCTGTGCAGAGGAAGTGCAAGCTTGCATGAAATGACACTGGTAACGCTAGACGCGTCCGTCGAGCAACTGCCGAATCCTTCCAGGCAAAGATCTGGAAGGCCGGCGGCTCAGATGACTTGATTGGTGACCGGCCCGGGACGAAGGGAAAATCGAATCGTGAACAAGGTCACAATCATATCATTGGGACCCTGACAAGAACTGCCAGATGCGCTTACCCGCTGCACTTCCAGGGTTGAGACCCGTAAGCCAGTTGATCAACAAGATTGTGCCCTTGATCACGCGAGACGTTCAATCTGGATGCATTGATAAGGTATATTCTGATGCGACCACCCCTACTAGCGCTACGGCGACAGATCGTAGTCAAAACGCGATTAGCTGAACGAGGCACCACATTGTCTCCACGCTGATGGTCAACGAACCCCATACCGTATCGTTAGTATATCTTCAGATCTAACGTCCATCGTATCCACGTCTTTGGTGTGCGGCTTCCAGGGTAGGAAGTCGTGTCTGTTGGCAGATCAGCATGCCTGTTACTCTGGACGGTTTGCACCAGAGTAGCACCTCGTGCAACGCCATCAATCTATTCCGTCTGAAAGGTGAAGACATTATGCTCTTGTTCGGTGAGGAGTGTGCGAGGAAATGTTGCGAAAGATGCATGGTAAAAGGGAAGTTGAGGGAGTTCCGCTATGGCCAGTGACTCGGACGCTGAGACGGTCACCCGAGATTAGACCTAACCTTATACCAGGAATGGTAGTTTAGGACCTTACGCAAAGTTCGAAATTCAAGTTTGTTCTATTCGCTAACAACAATTGGCATCGCTGGAGAAACTCGTTCTCCTGGCTAGTGAGTGAAGATGCTTCATTATTTTATATATCTAACGTTAGTTCGACAGTCTTCAAAGGGACTTGCACCCCAGGGCTGTTGTTGACGATGCCATGTACCAACTGACTGATTTTTGTTCTCGAGTGCCTCTACATCCGTCAGTCTTTCACGGTTGTCGACCTCAGATTGGTTGTCATTCCTCCGTATTCTGATGGTTTTGATAACTGACTCATGTATACGCCGCTGTCCTCGCCCTTGAGCTCCAGCTGTAGTAAGTCTCGCCTTTAAATTACCGTCCCTCTCCAGGCTCTTACCTCAATGTGGGATATATGGACGAAGTGGGATCTACTACTTGATCAAGGATACTGGTTGAATTGCACCCTTCCTCCATCCCCTTACGGTGATATGCGTATACGACATGGTGGAAGTCCAACTTGAAGCACACATGTAGAGTGGAATACCAGAACGACCCGTCAGCATTATTTCAAATTCCGTTGTTCTGATCAGAGCTTCTGCCAGATCATCTCTGGCGATAATAGCGCATTTGAAGTCCTATGGATGACTTTCAGTGTGTCAGCCACGTCGTGTTGGTTTCCATATAACCATGCAGGAGTCGCCCACCAAACTTGATGTACACTTGACCACCCTCCAATTCCGCGTCTTTGGCGGTGGTGACCTTGAAAACGGACAAGACGGGTGACAACAAGATCAATTGGCTTATTTCAGCTAAGTGGTAGTCTGAGTCTTTTTTCACGCCCACTAGACTCACTTCGATGATGAGAAACGAAAGTCGACCAATATAGGTCTTAAGTCTTTTCCAGAACAAGTCTTTTGTGACCTTGAGGGAATTCAATACAACAACGACGGTCTGTCCCACTGTGCTTATGAAGATAATATCGCCTACATTCGTAGCCAGACTTTGTTCTATATACCATTCGTAGAGTTCATGACGCACCGTACTGTTTCACCCATTCGCTGAGCCTGGCTCAGCATGCCTACAAATCGATGGACTCCCTTGTTTGTTTGGCAGATCATCAACTAGTAATCAGTAAAGCAATTAGAAAGCAGGAGGCTCACGAAGAACAGAAGGCTTACAGAGAGCAAAAGGACTTGTAAGAAGAGGAGATTCGAAGAGAGCATGAATCTGCATGATGACCGATTGATCGATTAGCCTTGACCGCACAAACATTAATCGAGTGATAGTCAAAAGTTACAACAACAATCAATCATCAGCACATCAGCGGTCAAAGCTCCTCAATGTTAAATGCTGTCTTCTGTTGAGGTCAGCTGGAGGCTTGTGCTTTTGCAACCCACCACTTCTTCGTCTGTTTATTGAACCTATCATCTTCTTGAAGTGATTCCAGACTATGGGCATTCACGAAAATATACTCATCAAGAGGCTGCAGCAGTCACAGAGTCTGCTGACCCAAGCTTCGAATAAGAGCAACGTAGAGATCGTACGGACTCAACTTGCCTGTTGGATGCGACCATAACATAAACAAGGCCGAAGCAGATACTGTAGGTCATTGGTTGAGATCAGTCAAGATACTCCCTGATTTGAGCGTATTTGACATTTAGACCATCTCTGCATTATCAAGGGTTTTCATAGCCATCGTTTTATATTCCATGTCTTGTGGAAAACAAAAGAGGAGCTCGACAGGGTTGTTGGGAGGAAGAGACTGCCTGACTTTGGCCGCATAATTCTCCCTTATGCTGAGGGCATCTGCATAGAGATCATGCAATGGAATTTGGTGACACCTCCGGGTCAGTCTTCATATCACATAGCCATTGCGAAAACCTAGTTCATGAAAGGACATAGGCTTATCCCGCGTCCGATACAAGTCGAAGTGTACAACAGCTGTGTTATACCAAAAGCTATGATTCACCTGGCATCTGCAAGCTTAGCTGTGGTCCTGTACAATGCGTGGTACACAACGCTTTTCAAAGCCATTGCAATGCATGCGGGAACATCATTCTCTCATCCTCAATGATTTCTTGACCACGGGACTATTCTACATGATCCAGAAGCGTATGCGGATCCAAACGCTTTCAAGCCAGAGCGTTGTATCTCGCCTGGCAGGACCACAAAGGATGATCCTGTGTTTGCGTGCGCGTACGAACTTGTAGACGGTAGGGACAGAAACTCAATCCTGACTGTGTGCGATTTCAGAGTTTGTCCGGAAGACACTTAACTAAAGCAAGCCTATTGATCTTCGTGTCATCCGTCCTGTCTATTTCCAACGTCACTACCGCCAAAGATGCACAAGGATCTGAGATGCCAGTCAAGGTACAGGTACATATACTGATGGTCAAGTTAATGAGTGGCTCCCTCATGGTCGTATTGAAACCAACACAACGTGGCTGACACACTGGAAGTCATCCGTAGGGCTTCAAGTGCGTTATTATCGCTAGAGATGATCTGACGGAAGCTCAGATCAGAGCAACGGGAGTTGAAACGCTGCTGAAACGTTGTTTCGGGTTTCCACTCTCCATGTGTGCTTCAAGTTGCACTTCCACTGTGTCGCGTGCACATAATACCTTAAGGGGTGATGGAAGGGTGCAATTCAACTTCTATCTATCATTTCTCTCGTCAGCGTTTTCTTCCTGCTCAAAAGAAGACATTGACTCGATCTGCCAATCCCAATGATGGCATACGCTGTGGATAAAGTCTCCTGGTGCGAGAAAGTGACAGACCTTTGTGTGTGACTCATTAGTCCACCCCGCGCAAGCCTACTATAACACCGAAGACAGCCACTATGATAGCTCCCAAGGCAAGAGCGTGTAATGCTATAGTGAGTCGGGCAGCAGGAAAGAACCCCTTCGGAAGCAAAGACTGTACGCGGAAGTATCGATATGTGCCTACGATGAGTGTTCAGATATAAACATGAGAGAAGATGATATAGGATGAGCACTCACCCACTGCTAAAACACCTATACCAACTGCAATAACTGTTGCACCAAGAGAGCGTGCAAACCGCGAGCGCTCTGCCGCCATAGACTTGTTGTTTGAGATACTCGAGGCGATAGTGAAGAGCTGAAGAAGAGCTACGAAGCATGCCGTCAGCAAACGATGCCTTCCATTCAATCAAGGAGCCGCAGTACCTACTCCAGCACTCGAGAACGCGAGGCTGGTCCGTACATAAGCCAGGAAGGTGCGCTCAGACGCAAGGTGATCGCGCGCGACGCTGCCAGTATTTTCTAAAACAAGAACAGGAGAAGGCCACCAACTGGGCAGACTGAATGCTGTACATCCCCGTCGGAGGAATGAAATGAAAGCAGCATGTATGTTTCACTCACGTCGGACTGTCCGTGTGCTATCAACATCACTATCGCGCTCCTCGACGTCAGCGCCGCCTTCATGCTTACGGGAGGGTCCCTGCGTGTTCTCATTTCGACAGGATTCGGCAACAGTGTGACCATGCTCAAGATTAGCATCATCGTTACTGGATTGCTTGTACTCGATAGTCGACCCTCCATGCTCCTCCTCGTCTTGACCAGGTCGTGTACTTGTCTCTATAATCGCATGTTGAGGCAAGAGCATGGTAAGGCAAGACTTGCTGCAACTGGGGCTCAGGGGTATACGTGAGTCAATCATCGGAAACTATCAAAATATAGAGGAACGTGAGAGACTGATATACGGATGTAGATGCTCTTATCTAAGAAGAGCGAGATTGGTCAGTTACATCGCGTCGTCAACAACAGACAGGCTCCTTTGAGGCGCAAGTCCTTTTGAAGACCGTCGAACTAACGCTAGATATGTAAAACCATTAAGGAATGTGTCTCGACTACCTGGAGAAGGGGATGAGTCCCTCCAGCGTGCCAATTATCAGGACGAGCTTGATGCTCGACAAACCGACTACCCCTAGTAATAAGGTTAGGTCATCCGTGGCTGATTCAGCGATCCAAGTCACTGGCCATAGCGGAACTCCCTCAACTGCTCTTTTACCATGCATCTTTCGCAACACTTCCTCGCACACTCCTCACCGAACAAGAGTACATTGTTTTCACCTTCAGACTGATATCCATAGATTGACGGCGTTACATAATGTACCATACTACTCTGGTGCAAGCCACCCATTGTACTAGGTATGTATGCAGGTCTATCAGCAGACACAAAGAATGATTTCTTCCTACACTGAAAGCTGCATATCAAACGTACAGATAGGATAGATGTTGAGTTTTGAAGGTATACTAACGATGCTTTGGGGTTCACCGGTCCTCTTCGACCATCAGCGTGGAGACGGTGCGGCTCCTCCGAGTCGTTCAGCTGATCGCGTCTTGCTTACGGGCTGAGCTTGCCATCCAGTAGCGACAAGGAAGGTCGCACCAGGGGATTAGCTTGTCAACGCGTCCAGACCGAACGTCTCGCGTGGTCAAGGGTATGATCTTATACAATATTAATCAACTGGCACAAGGATAGTCTGTTGCTGACCTCTGCCTTGGAAGTACAGCAGGTAAGCGTATCCTGTCAGTTCTTGTCAAGATTTTATAACTCTACTTTCATCATTTTTTTCCTCTGTCAAGTTGTGTCACCACACCCAGTCAAGTCATCTGAGCCGCCGGTAGAGGTACTCGGCGCTTGCTCGACGGATGCTGTCCAACCCCATCAAAGTCATTTTATGCAGGCTTGAACTTTGTCCGTGCAGTTCGTGTGCTGGTCACTGGAGATCGAATCATGGGAGGTGTCCGAAATGAACTTAAGGTCTGCAAGTGACATCCGCAAATGGGAGTCTTGAACCTTACGTGAGGTTCTTGTTTTTCGGCCGCAAGGACCGCAATAATCGTGCATCGAGTAAATATAGCTGTCGGTCCTGCATACCGATGCTAATGCTGCCGTCTTAATTGGTGTCGAGCCGGTACCAGGTGGACACTATGTCCCGGATTATAGACTCGAACTGCTGCAAGCACATAACACCATCGGTGCCTGTAGACCGGATATTCCCAGGTGCCCGTTTATAAGAATCTGGTGTGGAGCCGTTTTTTTCTGCAAAATTGCACTCCCCTAGACAGACAGACATCGTCGACACACGACTTGGATATGACTACCCTCAGCTCAGACGACTTGAAAGCAGCCTCCCTAACAGTCCAGGAGCTTCAAGAGACTATTTTGACGACTCAGTGCAAATCTGGTTCTCCGACGACCGTTTGTGCTGAACGGAAACCTGATATCGAACACGCTACAGTGGCTGATGACCCACGAAGATGGTCTCGTACTCGCAAAGTAGGCTGGCATGTTTTTGTGTAGGACTCCTTTTCATGTTAATTCGATTGTTGGCGACGTCATTTCCAGTTCATGTGTCTCGCATTCATAGCATCCGCTGCCCTTATTGCCTCTCTTGGCTCGAATATCTACAATCGTGAGTGCGGCGAAGAGTAGCAGTAACGATTGTGTCTAACAACAGGTCTACTTTAGCGGCATTGACAGTAATTGAGTCTGAGCTTCATGGTACAAGTAGCGAAATCAGCCTAAGTCTGTCACTCTTCACCCTACTTCAAGGTAATGTCCCCTTGATATGGAGCGCAATAAGTGAAATCAAAGGCCGGAAAGTATGTGATTTCAGCTTATTGTCCCATGGATTTCATGACGTTTGTTTGTTTCTTCACTAGGTTGTTTACCTGGCTTCAATATCTATTGCTATGGTCGGGTACATAGTAGCTGCCGAAACCAACAATATGGGAACGCTCATTGGAGTGCGATGTCTGCAGGCCCTAGGGTAAGTTGGTTCATTTACCTACTTTTGGTGTGGCCTCGCAGATCTGTTACATGGTGCCTTCAGTTCATCTCATATTGTGTGATCTGCTGACATATTCTTGTCCTCATACAGGTCAAGTGCAGTCTTGACTATCGGTGCCGCGACACTAGCAGATATCTATGAGTCATCGGAGCGTGGAACGATGATGGGTGTCTACTACGCTGCGCCGCTCCTCGGTCCTGCTATTGGACCTATTCTTGGCGGTGCGCTCACGCAGCTTCTCTCATGGCGTGCGACGTCTTGGTGTATGGTCGTCTTTACGGCGTGTTGTCTATTTAACTTTCTGTTCCTCTTCCGTGATACCTTCCGCCGAGAGCGGAGCCTCACGTACCAGCTGGCCCTCCGTCGTGCCCAGGCGCTCTACCGTATACGAGAGGCAGAAGGGAAGACATCAGAACGTTCAAGTGCGTCTACCATCACAGACGCATGCGAGCATCCCAGTCTTCCTGGCACAGAAAAGGCTATAGACAACCCCGCAGGCTCTGATCTTGAGGCAGCGGCTATACCAAAGCCCGCGGCACCTCTGGCCAGTGTCGAAAACATCAAGCTTTCGATTAAAGACATCAACCCATTCCCTCCACTCATCTTCGTTTTGCGCCGGTGGAACAATATCATTATTCTCTTTGCTTCAGGCAAGTGTACGCGATCATTGTCGTTGCTTGGATATCTTGATCATGGCAGCATTGCGTCCGCGCAGGCCTCATTTTCGGATTCACATATTGCATTTTATATACATGCGCGCTCACGCTGTCCGATAAGTATCAGTATAATGCATTGAGAACCGGGTTGGTCTTGCTTTCATTTGGCATAGGTTCGTGAATGCGGACGAGCATGATTTCTCCTCTTTGTTTCATTCGAAGAGCTAAGCGCTTCATCGGTTTCTCCCGCCTTCTACTTCTTGTTTAAAGGTAGCATAAGCGGAAGTGTTTTTGGGGGATGTTGGTCGGACCATACTCTCGCCCAGTTAATGGAAAGGAATGGCGGATGGACCATACCTGAGGTGCGTAGCCCGATCACATATTTTTCCCCGGAAGTCTTCCAGTCTCATATGTTCCCGCTTCTTTTCCACCCTTGGTCAATCTCTTTCGCAATCAACACTCAACATGTCCCCATCGTACTGATATTAGATGCGTCTCGAAAGCACGAAGCCGGCGATGCTTTTCTTTCCACTTACTTCTATTGCCTACGGCTGGCTCGCAGAGAAACAGGTTCATATCGCCGCTATCTGTGTCACGCTCTTCTTTGCTGGTTTCTTCTCCGTGTTCGTCCGCCTCTCGCTCCTTGTGCTTCCCTTCTCTTCACGAAGTTAACGTACATCGTATTTCCATCATGTATAGCTGGATATATGCGAGCACCCTCGCATACATCGTTGACGCCAATGTCGGCCGATCATCGTCTGCAGTCGCAACTAATAGCTCGTTTCGCGGCCTTGCCGCTTTCATTTTCGCCGAGGCTGCTGTCCCGCTCCAGGTATGTCACTGTGATTCCCACCCTATCGCTTTATCGCGGACTTCCTTGTACGTGCGTACTGATAAATGCGATTGTCCGTACCGTTCTTTTGGGCCGATCTCTCGACCACACATTGTCGCGCCGCGGCGTTTGCGTTTGCGCCCATTCCAACTGATTCTGGATCAAAATCCATTCACCACCTTCGTTGGCTCCTAGAATGTTATCGGGGACGGCGGCCTGTACTCACTCTGGACCGGTCTTATCATATTATCTGAGTTGTGTACGCTCCTCGTGCTGTACAAAGGAAGGCAGTGGCGAGAACGTGCCGAAGCCCGCGAGGCTGCACCGCCATGATGGCGGTGGGTATACCATACATCTCACACTTCTAGACGACCTTGGTGCTCTATGATATATTGATTATTACCTGGTTTCGGTACCTTTCGAGAAGTAACTTGTGGTCATATATGTAGCAGATGACTACATCACGATTTCCATATGTATATACAGGCATACGCATCTGTGGAACTTCACTACACGTATTTACATTCAACAACTGGTTACTGCGAAGCAATCCGTCCAATGCGTGGCAACATCAAGGCAAGAGGCTCGTGCGGTGTCGACGTCATTGCACTCCGCTTATTCCGAGGACGAAAAATTTGCCTACACCTTCAATGATCATCTGCATATTCTGAACTAAAATTCGCATGATAAACATCACAAGACGTCACACATCGGGCAAATGTCAACTCGAAGCAAAGATTCCTAGGACTCTTGCCGTCGACTGACTAGCGTGCGGTGAGTCTTAAGATTAAAAGCTCAAGTCGAGCGCAGCGAGATTTTTGTGTAGGCTAACTAATTTGGCACGTGAGTGAGAAGCAAGACCTGACGGTCGCCTGGTTGCGACAGTCAGGCTGCGAGATCTTCTCACGCTCCTCGACCATACCTTGCTTCACGCGACATCACAGTACAGTTTTTCGACCCACCGTCCTCCCTTTTGTTTCCAAAACTATAGCGCTTGCGCGCGGTGGTATGTCGATCCCCAAGGTTTCCGGTTTTTTTTCGGACATCTCCGCCCGTTCGTGGCTCGAAAATTTTCGGCCTGCCCTCGTCCTTGCATGCATTTTCTATGATGCTCTTTATTGTCAAGAAATGTGTGCATGTGCTCCCACAGTTTTCGTGCTCTTGCACCTTACTCATACCACCTGTGTATACATTCTTTGGTAGATTTACTATTATTAAATCTACTTTTGTATGTATATTGTGGTATGACCATGGTCTGGCATGTATGACATTAGTTATTGCCAAAAAATGTGTATGCATGCTCCCTATGGTTTTTGCACTCATGCTCACATTACATTTTTGTGTCATTTTACTATCTACTTCCTGCTATCAACCTAGTTTTTGTATGTACATTGTGATACTCTATCCTTGGCATGGTTTCATTGTAGTGTGACCTTGGTCTGGTTGTAGTCAGCATGGTCCATGGTGCACTCATCACTTATGTGCCACTGGCTCACCACCTGCTTCCATCTCAACATTAGCTGTGGCTTGGCTAGCCACCAGTCAGCTACAGGCTATGTGATATGGGGGCATGGTCTTGGTTGTTCCATTGTTGGCTATAGTTGTGTCAGGACATACTTATTTTTCTTTTCATTTTACAATTTCTTTTACTCTTATCGCTCAAGATCTACATGAGATATCTTATCTCATCTTATCTGATCATCAGTAGATCTTATCGCAATTATCTATGACACATATACATTTAGTCATTGGGCCACTTACTGTACAATTATGACTACATTTCCCACAGACGCTTACTGATGCAATGCAATGCTGCACATTGCTTACTGATACTTCTCACAGATGCTGCACATCTTATTTACATACGCCTACCCTACAGTGACAGCACATGGTCTGTGCGCCGATCTCTGTAGTATATAAGGACTCTCATGTAGTAGATAGCTCTTTAGCTTTATACATCTGAGATATCCGCTATACAGCGTGACCAATCTAAGGTGTATTGTCTCTCCTGCTCCAATTCCCCTTCCCCCTTTCAGTTGTGACCTCGCTGCTTTAGTGTGCACCTCACAATTGTATAAAGCTCCCTCTCTAGCGACTTCACACACACACTCCTCTGTTTCAAACCACTATTCCCCTCCCTTCTCACTCAAGAGAGTGTTATATTGTAATTAGGATCCAGTTCTTCGTAGTTCAGCTGCAGTGCTGGGCCGTATATTGCCTCAGTGAGCAGTGCTAGGGTGTCTACCACTTAGTGGGGCATCACAGAACCTCCTGACAACCGTTCGGACCAGGAGTACAATACTTTTTACCTTAAAACAAGATCTCTTTCGTAATACTAGTAGTGTCAGGACGCATTTATTTTTCTCTTAATTATATGATTTCTTTTATTCTTATCGCTCAAGATCTACAAGAGACATCTTATCAGATCATGTAGATCTTATCGCAATTATGCATGACTCATTCATCATTCGTCATCGGCCTGATTACTATACATATATGACATATATTCCCACAGTTGCTTACAGAGCTTCCCACAGATGCTGCGCATCCTTACTGATGCTGTGCAAGTTGCTTACTGATCGTTCACAAGAATGCTGCGCATTCTTTTATGATACGCCTACCCTACAGTATATACATGGTCTGTGCGCAGGTTCTCTTTACTATATATACTTCAGCTGTATCGTAGTTACTCTTCAGCTGAATACATCTGGGATATCCGTTTGCTTAAGCGTGATCTCATCCCTCTTGTTTGCTCTCTCCCTTTCCTTTTACATTGTGTGACCTTGCTGGCAAACGTCGGCCTCACAATTGTATTCAGCTCCCTCACTTGCAACCTCACACGCACACTCATCCCTCCTCACTCATCACCACTCCCCTCCCTCCTCACTCAAGAGAGTGTTGTAATTGTTATAGTTCTTGGGTTCTTCGTAGTTCAGCTGCAGCGCCGGGCTGTACATTGCCTCAGCGAGCAGTGCAAGGGTGTCTACCAATTAGTGGGGCACCGAAGATCTCTCTGACAACCGTTCGGACCAGAGATACTATAATTTTTACCATATCAAAGATCTCTTTCGTAGTAGTTTTAGTACTTAGTACAACTACCTACACTTCACTTCCACTCTGTGTTTGAAAGGCTTGTTCCCTTGAAAAAGGAACAAAGAGTTTTCACTTCGCACAGTTTTATTTTTCACCATTCCAAGAATACTTCGTTCGGAAAAGAAGACTAGGTCGGGCAAATCATACGCCAGACTTACCTCTTCTTTGCCTCCACCCACACGACCACGCACCTCTCAAGCCCTCATCCGATTCTATGGCAACGCATTTGAATACCGTAGACAACAAGCTATCTGGTTCTTCAAACTCCATAACCAATATTACGCCACTCATCCTGAAGAATTCCCGTGGCATTTCTTTCCTCACTACTGGGAAAGAACCAGCCCATATTACAATTCACTCCCCCAACAATTCGTCTTTAGGGGAGAAATCATCAGATGAGCGGTCCCTCGATCTGGCAAGCAAGAGAACCAAGAGAAGAAATACAAGAATCATCGGAAGAGAGAATGGAGGACGACAGAATCAATCCGATAGCAGTCCGGATAGTGGATCTGGAGGATACCTTGGAGATGATGAGACACGAACTCGAACAGTCAAAGATGGCGCAGCAACAACAACAACAACATCAATTGGAAATGGGGAACGCATTGGTCGAAATTACCAAATCCTTGGCCAAAATAACATCGATGCTATCCGCCCCCCAAACCCAAATGCCACCTTTGACAGGTACCTCTGGCCACACTGCCGGCCCCATGGGCCACGTGTTTGCCCAACACCGGGTAAAAGTTTCGTCACCTACTCCATACTCGGGGAAGCGCGACAAACTTGACTCCTTCATACAAGAATTATTTCTTGTATTTGCAGCAAACAAAATGTGGACCGATAGTGATAGAATTACATATGCCCTATCATACATGATAGGAGGAAGCGCAGAAGCCTGGAGAAACTTAGTAGTTGCAAAACAGCGATTACACGAAGTCCATCCCAACAATCCCTTATATCCAGAACCCTTTATCAACTGGATGGACTTCGATATGAAATTGCGAGTGCAATTTGGTGACCCAGACGAAGCACAAATGGCGCAACAACAGTTGCACAAACTACGACAAGGAGGGAAAACAGCAGAAGAATTCACCACAGAATTCCTCTTAATAGCAGCAAAGACGAAATACGACGAAGAAGCATTGATCGACTGCTATAAAAGAGGATTAAACGTGGATCTTCTCCAGAGAATCTACAACATAAACCCCCCTCCTTCCACATACTTATCATGGCAACAAATGGCGCAGAGTATGGATCGGCATATGAGAGAGTTCAAGCAATTGGTTGCTGATAGGGGATCCTCAAGCTGGGGACCCAGATTCAATCGCAATGCTAACTCTCAAAATAATGCCGCTAATCCTTCTGCAAGCCACAAGGCCAGCAATGAAACAGTACCCATGGACGTAGATCGTGCACAAAGACGTCGGGAGATTATTTGCTTCAATTGCAGAGAGAAGGGACACATATCACGAGATTGTCCACAGAAGAAGAAGGAAAAGTTGCGCACAATTCACGAGCAGATTAGGAGTATGACTACAGAAGAATTTGCGCAGATGTTGAACGACGAAGCGATTAAGAAAATCGCAAAGGAAGCGGGTTTTGGAAGGGACGAGTAGTGGATGTCGCTACTTCGTCCAATCGTTTCTCAGTACTTACACCAGATGATGGCGCTGTTGACCACGCCAATATATGTGATCCCATCGAAATATTTAATCACATTGCATCAGAGGAAAAGACTGAGAAGAAAGAGACATCAGAGAGTATGCCCTCTCTAGAAAAAGAAAAGCACGTTATCATGGGAACGAGAACAGAGTTACCTATGATAGAACTAGAAGTCAAATGACCAGACAACAGACAAACAATTACTATTCAAGCCTTGGTTGACTCAGGAGCAACAACCTGTTATATAGACAAAGAATTTGTCAAAAATAATCGTCTAATCACAAAGAAACTCCCAATCGCCATCCCAGTCTACAATGTTGATGGAACCAAAAATGAACGAGGCTCCATCAAAGAAACAGTGGATCTTATAGTCAAGATTCAAAATCACACAGAAAGAAATACGTTCTGTGTCACAGGATTGGGAAAAGTCAACCTCATTCTTGGAGAAACATGGCTAAAGATACACAACCCCGAGATAGATTGGGAAACAGGCAGAGTAAAATTTACCAGATGTCCACGACGTTGTCACGTCAGAATAGTCACCGAACGAAGAGAACGCAAACACAAAAAGAAGGAGATTCCTGAGTTGAAGGAAGTTGACAATGAAGAAGAAGACAAAGTACTATGTGTCATGATCGGAAATCCTGAATTGGAAGCGTCCATATCAAACATATCTCAGGATTTGGTGATAGAAGCAGAAAAACGAAAGATTAAGAAATCTTTTGAAGATATAGTACCAAAGGCATACCATGGTTTTAAATCGGTTTTTGCAAAAGAATCATTCGATGAACTACCTCCCAAACGAACATGGGATCATGCAATCGAATTAAAACCAAACGCAAAAATGCATATGGGAAAGATCTACAATCTTTCGTTTACAGAGCAAAAAGAGTTAGAGAAGTTTATCGAAGAAAATCTGAAATCAGGACGAATTAGACCATCAAAATCACCAATGGCCTCTCCCTTCTTCTTTATCAAAAAGAAATCAGGAGAACTACGTCCTATTCAAGATTATCGACACCTAAATGAGATTACAATCAAGAATTCATATCCTTTACCACTTATCTCCGAATTGATTGATAAACTCAAAGGGGCAAAATACTTCACGAAACTCGACATCAGATGGGGGTACAACAATGTTCGTATAAAGGAAGGAGACGAATGGAAGGCTGCCTTCATCACAAATCAGGGACTTTACGAACCTCTTGTTATGTTTTTCGGACTCACCAATAGTCCTGCCACATTCCAGACGATGATGAATCATCTCTTCAGAGAGTTGATAGCAAAAGGAAAAGTAGTGGTTTATATGGACGATATCCTTATCTTCACGGCGACGATTGAAGAACATAGGATCATAGTGGAAGAAGTATTGAAAATACTACGTGATAACAAGTTATACCTCAAACCAGAGAAATGCGACTTCGAACAGACAGAAATCGATTACCTTGGACTCAAAATCTCCTTTGACAAAATTATGATGGACCCTGTCAAAGTTCAAGGTATCACAGAATGGCCTGTACCAACCTCTATCACAGAAGTCCACTCCTTCCTTGGTTTTACCAACTTCTATCGACGTCTTATTCGAGGATTTTTGGATATCGTGAAACCGCTCAACTTACTTCTACAAAAAGACACTAAATGGCATTGGGATTCTGAACAACAGGAATCATTCGAAAACCTCAAAACAGCGTTATGCTCTAAACCTGTTTTGGTCTTTCCTGAACCTCATCGCCCTTACCTTGTAGAAGCAGATAGTTCAGGATACGCCACAGGGGCAGTACTATCACAGATGAGAGACGACGAGAAGTGGCACCCAGTGGCGTATATCAGCAAAGGACTATCACCTGCAGAGAGAAATTATGACATCTACGACAAAGAGATGTTAGCGGTTATACGTGCACTGGAGCAATGGAGACACTATCTGGAAGGAACAGATAGTCCAGTCCAGATCCTTATGGATCACAAAAACCTAGAGTACTTTATGAGTGCCCAGAAATTGAACCGTCGCCAGGCTCGATGGTCTCTATTTCTTTCTAGGTTCAACATTCACCTTTCCCACAGACCGGGAAAGAGTTCAGCCAAGCCAGACCTCCTCTCAAGACGAGCGGATCATAAAGAGGGGGTGGAACATGACAATGAGAATGTCATACTGCTAAAACCCAAATTTTTCAAAACAAATAATCTGGTCGATAGCGCTTGCGCATCCCAAATTATAGACAAAAACATTATAGCAGTAATGGCAAACAACATTCCACTTCTTCAAAAGATCGCAGATGAACAGGACAAAGACGGAGATGTCAAGATGTGGGCAGAATTATCAGCAGACGAATGCAAAACAGCAATGATAGCAGGATGGGGACAGAATAAAAAAGGATTACTCACGTTCAAAGACAAAATCCTAGTCCCTGACAGTTGCAGAGCAGAAGTCGTGAAATATTGCCATGACACTCCAATTGCAGGACATCCTGGACAGTGGAGGACATTGGAATTGATATCAAGAACATTTTGGTGGAAAGGAATGGCCGCATACGTCGGAAAATACGTCAAAAGTTGTGACATTTGCCAAAGAACAAAGACAATATCAAAGAAACCACAAGGCGAACTAACACCAAATGAAATACCATCGAATCCATGGCAAATTATATCTACGGATTTAATTACGCAACTACCTGAAAGCCAAGGATACGATTCAATACTTGTGGTTGTAGATCGATTCTCAAAAATGATTCACATCATGCCGACAACATCAGACGTAACAGCGGAAGGAATAGCGAGAATGTTTAGAGACAACATTTGGAAACATCATGGACTTCCTGAAAAGATCATATCAGATCGAGGACCACAATTCGCTTCCAAAATGATGCAAGAGTTGAATCGACTATTAGGCATAAAAACTGCTTTATCCACTGCTTATCATCCTCAAACCGACGGTCAAACCGAACGAATAAACCAAGAAATTGAACAATACCTCAGAATATTCGTTGATCATCGACAATCAGATTGGATGAATTGGCTGCCAATGGCAGAATTTTGCTACAACAACAGAGTTAACACTTCAATGAAATACTCTCCATTCATGATTAACTCTGGACAAAATCCTCACATGGGTTTTGAATTGGGCAAGACGTCCTCTATCAAATCGGTAGAAAATTTTGTAGAAGGAATGAAGAGAACGAGAGAAGATGCAGAATCAGCGCTAAGGAAAGCGGCTGATGATATGAAAAAGTATTACGATGCTCACAGAGGAGCAACACCCAAGTATGCCGTTGGAGATAAAGTTTGGTTAGATGCGACAAACATTCAAACCGGAAGACCAACAAAAAAATTAGATCATAAACGACTTGGACCCTATCCAATCCAACAAGTATTGTCAAACAACGCATATAAGTTGACATTACCCAAGTCTATGAAAATCCATCCCATCTTCCATGTCGCAAAACTACTACCCTATACTCCAAATGAAATCCCAGAACGAATCATAAAAACTCCCCCATCTCCAATCATCAAAGACGGTATTGAACAATACGAAGTTGAAACCATTTTGAACAGTCGAAAGTACAAAGGGAAAACTCAATATCTCATTAAATGGAAGAATTACCCAGAAGACGAAAATTCCTGGGAACCAGCTACAAATATTCTCAAAGACGTACCAAAGCTGGTTAAAGAATTCCATTTAAAACATCCCCTCGCCATACGTACTGTTCAAAAATGTTCAATACCAGTCAAACGACTTTCAAACATCGCGAAATTACCGACAAGAGGATCGGAGCATGCTGCTGGATTAGATCTCTACAGCGCCGAGACAATCACTGTTCCCTCACATAGTCAAAAATTAGTTGACACCCAAATCGCCTTAGCTATACCAGATCATTGTTATGGCCATATTGCGCCTCGCAGTGGTTTGGCTGTTAAGAATTCTATCCACATTGGTGCGGGTGTCATAGATTCAGACTATAGGGGAACCTTGAAAATACTTATCGTCAATCTCGGCGTTGAAGACTTCAAAATCAATCCTGGTGATCACATTGCTCAATTGATCCTCGAACATATCTCTATCGCTGATGTTACTGAAGTTGAATCATTGGATGATACCAGTCGGGGAGAACAAGGATTTGGTTCCACAGGGATTGCATATGCTCGTCGAGTCGTCTCGCCCTAAAAGAGGGGGTATTTGTCAGGACGCATTTATTTTTCTCTTAATTATACGATTTCTTTTATTCTTATCGCTCAAGATCTACAAGAGACATCTTATCAGATCATGTAGATCTTATCGCAATTATGCATGACTCATTCATCATTCATCATCGGCCTGATTACTATACATATATGACATATATTCCCACAGTCGCTTACAGAGCTTCCCACAGATGCTGCGCATCCTTACTGATGCTGTGCAAGTTGCTTACTGATCGTTCACAAGAATGCTGCGCATTCTTTTATGATACGCCTACCCTACAGTATATACATGGTCTGTGCGCAGGTTCTCTTTACTATATATACTTCAGCTGTATCGTAGTTACTCTTCAGCTGAATACATCTGGGATATCCGTTTGCTTAAGCGTGATCTCATCCCTCTTGTTTGCTCTCTCCCTTTCCTTTTACATTGTGTGACCTTGCTGGCAAACGTCGGCCTCACAAGTAGTAGTTATATACTAGTATACACACTACATACCTCCACCCTCCATTTCGTGTTGAAAGGCCTATTCCCTTGAAAAAGGAATAGCAAGTTTTCACTTTGCACGATCTTATTTTCATCATTCCATGCATTCTACGCTCGGAAAAGAGAACTAGATCTGGCAAATCCTACGCCAGATTCAGCTCTCTTTCACCACCAACTCGTTGGGCAACTTCTATTGCTCTCCTCCGCTTCTACGCCAACGCCTATAACTACCGACAGCAACAGGCAATTTGGTTTTTCAGACTCCACAATCCCTACTTCAACAACCACCCTGAGGAATTCCCATGGCATTACTTTCCAGACTACCTTGACCAAGCCAGCCCATATTACAATTTGTTCCCCCAGGTGTTCATTTTTAGAAACGAGCAATGACGCAACCAGGATCAAGTACTTGGGACATGAGGGAACCAGCTCCAATGGTGGAAGATTCCTCAGTCGAACGAGAAAGGGAAAGAAGAGAAGCAGACGAAACCAGAAGGCTTCGACTTCTAGATGTGGAGGAAGCGATGGAGATGATGAACGAACAGATGAAGCAGCAACAACGCATACAGAGAGAACAAGGAGACACAATAATCAGTCTGGGGACGACAATGGCAGACATAGCCAAGAATATGAAGGACATAACAGCAATGATGCGGCAACAAGCCCAACCTTCAACAGCCCCCCAAATTATTCACACCAGTTCCTCTGGCCCCGTAAATGCCCAATCGGCCCATGTATTTGCCCAACACCGGGTAAAAGTTTCTGCGCCTACAGCATTCTTGGGGAAGCAAGACAAGCTTGATTCGTTTGTCCAAGAATTGTTCCTAGTATTCACTGCAAACAAAATGTGGTCAGACAGCGATCGTATCACATACGCCCTCTCCTATATGATAGGAGGATCGGCAGAAGCATGGCGCAATCTACAAGTCGCAAAACAACAACTCCATGAGGCTAACCCCCTCAATCCACTATATCCCATGCCATTCCGAGATTGGGTAGAGTTTGATACAAAATTACAGGAACAATTCGGAGATCCTGATGAAGCCCACACAGCACAACAAGCATTACATAAACTCCAACAAATGGGGAAGACAGCAGACAAGTACACCACAGAATTCCTCCTTTTAGCAGCCAAGACACTATATGATGAGCATGCGCTCATAGACTGCTATAAGAGGGGGTTGAACAGTGACATACTCAACCGCGTCTACAACATAAACCCACTCCCCACTACGTACCTAGATTGGCAGAGAATGGCACAACAAGCGGACAGGCATATGCGAGAATATCGCCAACTTATGCAGTCCAGGGGACCATCTCAATGGACCCCCAGATATAACCAACCAGCCAATTATCAAACCAATATGGGAATGCAAAAGGCCAGTAATGCAACAGTGCCGATGGACGTAGACGCAACACAATGAAGGAGACCTTTGATATGCTTCAACTGTAGAAAGGAAGGTCATAGGGCAAATGTCTGCCCACAAAGGAAAAGCATCAGAGAGATACATGAGGAGATAAGACAGATGTCCACAGTGGACTTCGAAAAGATGATATTCGATGAAGGAGAAAGGAGGAAGAAAGAGGGTTTTGCAAAGGACAGCCAGTAGATGTTGCTGGACTGTCCAAAAATATGTTCTCAGTACTTACTCCGGACGATGGCGCTGTTGATCACGCAAATGTATGTGATCCTATTGACGAAATAGTATTTAACAACATTTCATCGGAGACCAAGACTGAGAAAGAAGAGACATCTGAGAGTATGCCCTCTCAAGAAAAAGAAAAGCACGTAGTCATGGGAATCAGAGTAGATTTACCTATGATCAAGGTCGAGATCAAGGTACCAGAAAACGGACAGCAAGTAACAATCGAAGCGCTCTTAGACTTGGGAGCCACCACGTGTTATATAGACAAAGAATTTGTGAAAACAAATCGTCTAAACATGAAAAGACTCCCTATAGCCATACCAGTCTATAACGTCGATGGAACCAAGAACGAACAAGGATCCATCACAGAAACTGTGGATTTGATTGTCAAAGTCCAGAATCACATGGAACGAACAACCTAAGGATGTTGTCCATATATACTACCACTTTTCCTTTTGCTATCAACTCTCTGAAGAGATGATTCATCATGGTTTGAAAGGTAGCGGGGCTGTTGGTAAGCCCAAAGAACATTACTAGGGGTTCGTATAACCCTTGGTTCGTAATGAAGGCAGCCTTCCATTCGTCTCCTTCTTTGATACGAACATTGTTATATCCCCATCTGATATCAAGTTTTGTGAAGTACTTAGCCCCTTTGAGTTTATCAATCAATTCTGATATGAGTGGTAATGGATATGAATTTTTGATTGTAATCTCATTGAGGTGTCTGTAATCTTGAATTGGACATAATTCTCCTGATTTCTTTTTGATAAAGAAGAAGGGGGAGGCCATTGGCGATTTGGATGGTCTGATTCGTCCTGATTTCAAGTTTTCTTCAATAAACTTTTCCAACTCCTTTTGTTCCGTAAACAAAAGATTGTAGATTTTCCCCATGTGCATTTTCGCATTTGGTTTTAATTCGATGGCATGATCCCAGGTACGTTTGGGAGGTAATTCGTCGAATGATTCTTTTGCGAATACGGATTTGAACCCATGGTATGCTTTGGGTACTATATCTTCGAATGATTTTTTGATCTTTCATCTTTCTGCTTCTATCGCTAAATCCTGGGATATATTTGATATGGACACTTCCATTTCAGGATTTCCGATCATGACACATAGTACTTTGTCTTCTTTTCCTATAGTGTCTTCGTCTTCATCATCCACTTCTTTCAATTCAGGAACTTCTTCTTTCTTTTTCTGTTTATGTTCCTTTCGTTCTGCTACTACTCTGACGTGGTATCATCGTGGACATCTAGAGAATTTTACTCTGCCCGTTTCCCAGTCTATTTCGGGATTGTGGATTTTCAACCATGTTTCTCCAAGAATAAGATTGACTTTTCCTAGTCCTGTAACACAGAATGTGGTTCTTTCTGTGTGGTTTTGTATCTTGACTATGAGATCCACAGTCTCTTTGATAGAACCTCTTTCGTTTTTGGTCCCATCGACGTTGTAGACTGGTATAGTGATTGGGAGTTTCTTTGTGATAAGATGATTGTTCTTGACAAACTCTTTGTCTACATAACAAGTTGTTGCTCCTGAATCGACCAAGGCTTGAATAGTAATTACTTGTCCATTGTCTGGCTTTTTGACTTCTATTTCTATCATGGGCAATTCTGTTCGTGTTCCCATGATAACGTGCTTTTCTTTTTCTAGAGAGTGCTAAGAGCGGCCTATTGGGCGGTCTTAGGGAAGGTCTATTATGTTACTCCTGGTAACCAAGGTTTGAATATTGGCTTGATGAACGTAATAGAGGTTTCGAATGACAATGAAGAAGGGGATCAATGATATGGTTACGAGGATCCAGTGTGACTTAGTGTAAGATGTCTTAATAGCTTTAGAGTTCTTAGACTTAGTTTGTAAGGGAAGCGAGTGGTGGACGAGCTTAGATCAAGCGCAGTAGAGAAAGAGAATCCCTAGATTGCGAAGTTGACAAGACTGGGGTTTTAAGACCGCCAGTTTGTCAACTATTTATACAAGACTAGCGATCTAACTATAGTACAGTTACGCAGTAAAGCGCAGTAAGGCGCAGTAAGTAAACGGTAAAGCGCAGTAAAGCGCAGTAAGTAACTGTTCATGTGATATAAGTGGCTCAGCCACAAACGCGAAGTGAATTTGAGAAAAACAAAGGTAAATAAGAACAAGAAAAGAGAGTCCTTGCTAATTGTATAGTAATAGTCCTTAGCAAGTAAATGTTGTAATAAATAAAGAAAGATAAAGAGAAAAAGATAAGTCTTAATACAGTACTTGGAGCTATGCTCACACTTAAGTATGTAAATACTTAAGTACTATAAAAAGAAAAGATAAGTCCTTACTAAGTAAAGTGGAGCTAAGCTCACACTTGTAGTAATAATACTACACTTTACTATAGTAAGTAAAAAAAAGAAAAAAGGAAAAGAAAACGAAACCGTTACGAGGTGCCAAAGCAAGTGCCTCGTAACAGAGAGGGCATACTCTCTGATGTCTTCTTCTCAGTCTTTTTCTCTGGTTTTATGTGATTAAATATTTCAATTGGATCACATACATTGGCGTGGTCAACAGCGCCGTCGTCTGGAGTAAGTACTGAAAATCAGTTGGACGAGGTAGCGACATCTACTACTCATCCCTTCCAAAACCCACTTCCTTTGCGATTTTCTTAATCACTTCGTCATTTAGCATCTGTGCAAACTCTTCTGTAGACATGCCTCTGATTTGTTCATGAATAGTGTGTAGTTTCTCTTTCTTCTTCTGAGGACAGTCCCGCGATATGTGCCCCTTCTCCCTGCAGTTGAAGCAAATGATTTCTCGGCATCTTTGTGCACGGTCTACATCCATGGGTACTGTTTCATTGCTGGCTTTATGGCTAGTAGAAGGATTAGTGACATTATTTTGAGTGTTAGCATTTCGGTTGTATCTGGGTCCCCAGCTTGAGGATCCCCTATCAGCAACCAATTGCTTAAACTCTCTCATATGTCGATCCGTACTCTGTGCCATCTGTTGCCATGATAAGTATGTGGAAGGGGGAGGGTTTATGTTGTAGATCCTTTGGAGAAGATCCACATTTAATCCTCTTTTGTAGCAGTCGATCAGTGCTTCTTCATCATATTTCGTCTTTGCTGCTATTAAGAGGAATTCCGTGGTGAATTCTTCTGCTGATTTCCCCCCTTGTCGTAATTTGTGCAACTGTTGTTGCGCTGTTTGTGCTTCATCTGGATCTCCGAATTGTGCATGTAATTTCATATCGAAGTCCATCCAGTTTGTGAAAGGTTCTGGATATAGTGGGTTATTCGGATGGACTTCGTGTAATCGTTGTTTTGCCACAACTAGGTTTCTCCAGGCTTCTGCGCTTCCTCCTATCATATATGATAGGGCATATGTAATCCTGTTGCTATCCGTCCACGTTTTATTTGCTGCAAATACAAGAAATAATTCTTGTATGAAGGAATCAAGTTTGTCTCGCTTCCCCGAGTATGGAGTAGGAGATGAAACTTTTACCCAGTGTTGGGCAAATACGTGGCCCGTGGGGGCGACAGTGTGGCCAGAGATGTTTGTCAAAGGTGGCATTTGGGTTTGGGGGGCGGATAGCATCAACGTTATTTTGGCCAAGGATTTGGTTATCTCAACCAATGCATTCCCCATTTCCAATTGGTGTTGTTGTTGTTGTTGTTGTTGCTGTGCCATCTTTGATTGCTCTATCTCGTGTCTCATCGTCTCCAAGGTATCTTCCAGATCCACTATCTGGACTGCTATGGGGTTTATTCTGTCGTCCTCCATTCTTTCTTCCGATGACTCTTGTATTTCTTCTCTTGGTTCTCTTGCTTGCCAAATTGATGGACCGCTCATCTGATGACTTCTCCCCTAAAGATGAATTGTTGGGGGAGCGAATTGTAATATGGGCTGGTTCTTTCCCAGTAGTGAGGAAAGAAATGCCACGGGAATTCTTCAGGATGAGTGGTGTAGTATGGGTTATGGAGCTTGTAGAACCAGATAGCTTGTTGTCGGCGATATTCAAATGCGTTGCCGTAGAATCAGATGAGGGCTTGGGAGGTGTGTGGTCGTGTGGGTGGAGGTATAGGAGAGGTAAGTCTGGCATATGATTTGCCCGACCTAGTCCTCTTTTCCGAGCGGAGTATTCTCGGAATGATGAAAAATAAAACTGTGTGAAGTGAAAACTCTTTGTTCCTTTTTCAAGGGAACAAGCCTTTCAAACACAGAGTGGAAGTGGGTCGTAGGTAGTTGTGCTAAGTACTAAAACTACTACGAAAGAGATCTTTGATATAGTAAAAATTATAGTATCTCTGGTCCAAACGGTTGTCAGAGAGATCTTCGGTGCCCCACTAATTGGTAGACACCCTTGCACTGCTCGCTGAGGCAATGTATGGCCCGGCGCTGCAGCTGAACTACGAAGAATTCGAGAACTATAACAATTACAACACTCTCTCGAGTGAGGAGGGAGGGGAGTGATGGTGCGGAGGGGAAATAGATGTGTGAGGTTGCAAGGGATGAGAGCTGAATACAATTGTGAGGCCGACGTTTGCCAGCAAGGTCACACAATGTAGAGGAAGGAGAGAGAGCTAACAAAGGGATGAGATCACACTTAAGCAAATGGATATCCCAGATGTATTCAGCTGAAGAGTAAGTACGATACAGCTGAGTATATATATACTAATGAGAACCTGCGCACGGACCATGTAAGTACTCTAGGGCAGGTGTATCATAAAGGAATGCGCAGCATTCCTGTGAATGATCAATAAGCAATTTGCACAGCATCAGTAAGGGTGCGCAGCATCTGTGAGAAGTTCTGTAAGCAACTGTGGGAATATGTGTCATATGTATATAATAATCAGGCCGATGATGAAATGGAAATGAGTCATATATAATCGCGATAAGATCTACATGATCTGATAAGATATCTTGTGTAGATCTTGAGCGATAAGGATGAAAGAAATCGTAGAATTAAGAGAAAAATAAATGTGTCCTGACAGGCGCACGCTAAAGCAGCGAGGTCACAACTGAAAGGGGGAAGGGGAATTGGAGCGGGAGAGACAATACACCTTAGATTGGTCACGCTGTATAGCGGATATCTCAGATGTATAAAGCTAAAGAGCTATCTACTACATGAGAGTCCTTATATACTACAGAGATCGGCACACAGACCATGTGCTGTCACTGTAGGGTAGGCGTATGTAAATAAGATGCGCAGCATCTGTGAGAAGTATCAGTAAGCAATGCACAGCATTGCATTGCATCAGTAAGCATCTGTGGGAAATGTAGTCATAATTGTACAGTAAGTGGCCTGATGACTAAATGTATATGTGTCATAGATAATTGCGATAAGATCTACTGATGATCAGATAAGATGAGATAAGATATCTCATGTAGATCTTGAGCGATAAGAGTAAAAGAAATTGTAAAATGAAAAGAAAAATAAGTACGTCCTGACAAATACCCCCCTTCTTAGGGTGAGATGACTCAACAAGCAAAAGAAACTCCTGTAGAGCCAAAACCTTTCTCTCCGCGTTGTGTATCATCTAACAAATCAACTTCTTCGACTTTTGCAAGGGATATGTGTTCTAAGATCAATTGAGCTATTCTGTCTTTGATTTTGACTGTGAAGTCATCATCACCGAGATTAACCAATAGAATCTTTACAGGGCCATGATAATCTGAGTCAATAACTCCTGTTCCAATATGAATAGAGTTTTTGACAGCCAGACTGCTACGAGGAGCAATACATCCATAGCAGTTGTCTGGTATAGCCAAGGAGATTTGAGTATCGACTAGTCTTTGGCCATGTGCAGGAATAACAATTTCTTCTGCACTATAAAGATCCAATCCAGCAGCATGTTTAGATCCTCGAGTGGGCAATGTAGCTAAGTCGGAGAGTCGTTTGATTGGGATAGAACAATGTTGAATTGATCAAATAGCTGTAGGATGGTTGTTATGGAATTCTTTGACCAGCTTTGGTACATCTTTGATCATTGTGCATGCTGGTTCCCAGGAATTTTCATCTTCTGGGTAATGTTTCCATTTGATTAGATATTGGACATATCCTCGATATTTCCTACTATTCAGAATCTTTTCAACTTCATATTGTTCAACGTTATCCTTGATGATTGGTGGTGATGGTGATTTTATGATGCACTCTGGGATGTCGTTCGGAGAATATGGTAATAGTTTGACAATGTGAAAGACTGGATGTATTTTCATAGACTTGGGAAGTGCTAATTCATATGCGTTGTTTGAAAGCACTTTGATAATTGAATATGGGCCAAGTCTTTTGTGATCCAATTTTCGAGTTGGTCGTCCTGTTTGTATATTAGATGCATCTAACCATACTTTGTCTCTGATTTGATACTGAGGGGTTTTTCCTTTATGCGTGTCATAGTACTTCTTCATATCATCAGCCACTTTTCTCAACGCTGATTCTGCATCTTCCCTCGTTCTCTTCAACCCTTCAACAAAGTTTTCTACCAAATCGATAGTGGACATCTTGTCCGGTTCGAATCCCATGCGTGGATTTTGTCCAGAATTCAACATGAATGGAGAGTATTTGGTAGAGGCATTAATTCTGTTATTGTAACAGAATTCAGCCATTGGTAGCCAGTTCATCCAGTCTGATTGTCGATGGTCTACAAATATACGAAGGTATTGTTCAATTTCTTGATTTATCCTTTCTGTCTGACCGTCTGTTTGTGGATGATAGGCTGTGGATAAGGCTGTTTTAATGCCTAATAACCGGTTTAACTCCTTCATCATTTTGGAAGCAAATTGGGGACCTTGATCAGATAATATCTTTTTGGGTAGTCCATGATGCTTCCAAATGTTGTCTCTGAACAATCGTGCTACTCCTTCAGCAGTGATGTCGGACGTTGTCACCATGGTATGAATCATTTTTGAAAAGTGGTCAACAACCACTAGGATGGAATCGTATCCTTGACTGTCTGGCAATTGCGTGATAAGATCTGTCAAAATAATTTGCCAAGGATGAGATGGTATTTCGTTGGGAGTTAATTCCCCTTGTGGTTTTTGAGTGATTGTTTTCGTCCTTTGACATATGTCGCAACTTTTGACATATTTCCCAACATATGCTGCCATTCCTTTCCACCAGAATGTTCTTGACACTATCTCCAGTGTCCTCCATTGACCCGGATGTCCTGCAATTGGGGTATCGTGGCATTGTTTGACGACGTCTGCTCTACAGCTATCTGGGACTAGGATTTTGTTTTTGTATGTAAGTAATCCTTTTTTGTTTTGTCCCCATCCTGCGATGGTAGCTGTTTTGCATTCGTCTGCTGACAATTCTACCCACATCTTGACATCTCCATCTTTCTCTTGTTCATCTGCTATCTTTTGAAGGAGTGGAATATTGTTTGTCATAATTGCTAGGATGTGTTCGTCTATAATCTTGGATGTGCAAGTGCTGTCATCAAGATTATTTGGTTTGAAGAATTCTGGTTTTAGCAGTATGACATTCTCATTGTCATGTTCCACCCCCTCTTTATGATCCGCTCGTCTTGAGAGGAGATCAGGTTTGGCCAAACTCTTCCCCAGTCTGTGGGAAAGGTGAAAGTTGAACCTAGAAAGAAACAGGGACCATCGGGCCTGGCGACGGTTTAATTTCTGGGCACTCATAAAGTACTCTAGGTTTTTATGATCCGTGAGGATCTCGACTACACTATCTGTTCCTTCTAGATAGTGTCGCCATTGCTCCAGTGCGTGTATAACTGCCAGCATTTCTTTGTCATAGATGTCGTAGTTTCTCTCTGCAGGTGATAAGCCTTTGCTGATATATGTGACTGGATGCCATTTCTCATCATCTCTCATCTGTGATAACACTGCACCTGTGGCATACCCTGAACTGTCTGCTTCTACAAGGTATGGGCGATTGGGCTCAGGGAAGACTAAAACAGGTTGTGAACATAATGCTGTTTTGAGATTTTCAAAAGAGTCTTTTTGTTCTTGATCCCAGTGCCATTTACTGTCTTTTTGTAGAAGAGCGTTTAAGGGTTTTGCTATGTCGGAGAATCCTCGAATAAAGCGACGATAGAAATTTGTGAATCCTAGAAATGAGCGAACTTCGGTGACAGACGTTGGGGTGGGCCATTCAGCTATTCCTTGGACTTTGATAGGGTCCATCATGATTTTATCAAAGGATATTTTGAGCCCAAGATAATCAATTTCCATCTTTTTGAAGTCACATTTTTCTGGTTTCAGATAGAGTTTATTGTCGTGTAGGATTGTGAGGACTTCTTTGACTATGCAGCTATGCTCTTCCATTGTTGCGGTGAAAACAAGGATATTGTCCATATAGACTACCACTTTTCCCTTAGCGATGAGTTCTCTAAAAAGATGATTCATCATAGTTTGGAACATTGCAGGGCTGTTGGTAAGTCCAAAGAACATGACAAGGGGTTCGTATAGGCCTTTATTGGTGATGAAGGTGGCCTTCCATTCGTCTCCTTCTTTGATACGAACATTGTTATATCCCCATCTGATATCAAGTTTTGTGAAGTATTTTGCACCTTTGAGTTTATCGATCAATTCCAAGATGAGTGGTAATGGGTAGGAATTTTTGATCATTATCTCGTTAAGGTGTTGATAATCTTGAATTGGACGTAATTCACCTGACTTCTTTTTGATGAAGAAGAATGGAGAAGCCATTGGTGATTTGGAAATACGTATTCGTCCTGATTTAAGATTTTCTTCAACAAACTTCTCCAGTTCTTGTTGTTCGGTAAAGGATAGGTTGTACACCTTTCCCATGTGCATCTTCGCTTCTGGTTTTAATTCAATAGCATGATCCCAGATTCGTTTTGGAGGCAATTCATCAAAGGAGTCCTTTTCAAAAACTGATTTGAACCCATGATACGCTTTTGGGACGATGTCTTTGAAGGATTTCCTTATCTTTTTCCTTTCTGCCTCTATTGCTAAGTCTTGGGATATGTTGCAAATTGCAGCATTCTTCTCATCATCTCCTATCATGATGCAGAGAATGCAATCTTCCTTCCATACTTCATCTTCATCATCATCGTCAACTTCTTCTGTTTTTGGTGTTTCTGTTTTCAATTTTTCAATTTTCTTCTTTTTCCATTGTTTTCTATCTTCGACTACTCGTACGTGACATCTTTGTGGACATCTAGTGAACAGGATCGTTCCACTGTTCCAGTCTATCTTGGGATTGTGGATTTTAAGCCAGGTTTCTCTGAGTATAAGATTGACTTTCCCTAATCCGGTAACACAGAATCTTCACGGCGACGATTGAAGAACATAGGATTATAGTGGAGGAAGTGTTGAAGATATTACGCGATAACAAACTATATCTCAAACCAGAAAAATGTGATTTCGAAAAGACAGAAATCGACTACCTTGGACTTAAAATCTCCTTTGACAAAATCATGATGGACCCTGTCAAAATTCAAGGTATCGCAGAATGGCCTATTCCCACCTCTGTCACAGAAGTCCGTTCCTTTCTAGGATTCACAAATTTTTATTGTCGTTTTATCAGAGGATTCTCCGACATAGCCAAATCACTCAACTCTCTTCTACAAAAAGATACAAAATGGCATTGGGATTCAGAACAACAAGAATCATTCGAAAACCTTAAAACAGCGTTATGTTCTAAACCTGTTTTAGTTTTCCCTGAACCCAATCACCCCTACCTTGTAGAAGCCAACAGCTCAGGATACACTACAGGAGCAGTATTGTCACAGATGAGAGAAGACGAGAAATGGCACCCAGTGGCATACATCAGTAAAGGGCTATCACCTGCAGAGAGGAATTACGACATCTACAACAAAGAGATGTTAGCCGTTATACGCACACTGGAACAATGGAGACACTATCTAGAAGGAACAGATAGTCCGGTCCAGATCCTTACAGATCACAAAAACCTAGAGTACTTTATGAGTGCCCAGAAATTGAACCGTCGCCAGGCTTGATGGTCTCTTTTTCTTTCTAGGTTCAATATCCACCTTTCCCACAGACCGGGAAAGAGTTCAGCCAAACCAGATCTCCTCTCGAGACGAGCGGATCATAAAGAGGGGGTGGAACATGACAACGAGAATGTCATACTGCTAAAACCTGAATTTTTCAAAAATAATCTGGTTGATAGCACTTGCGCATCCCAAATTATAGACAAACACATCATAGCAGTCTTGGCAAACAATATTCCACTTCTTCAAAAGATCACAGACGAACAGGAGAAAGACGGAGATGTCAAAATGTGGGCAGAACTATCAGCAGACAAATGCAAGACAGCTACTATAGCAGGATGGGGGCAAAACAATAAAGGATTACTTACGTTCAAAGATAAAATCCTAGTCCCAGATAGTTGCAGAGCAGAAGTCGTCAAATACTGCCACAATACTCCAATCGCAGGACATCCAGGACAATGGAGGACACTAGAGCTAGTGTCAAGAACATTTTGGTGGAAGGGAATGGCAGCGTATGTCGGGAAATATGTCAAAAGTTGTGACATTTGTCAGAGAACAAAAACAATCACAAAGAAACCACAAGGCGAATTGACATCGAACGAAATACCGTCAAATCCCTGGCAGATCATATCCACGGATCTCATTATGCAATTACCTGAAAGTCAAGGATATGACTCAATACTTGTGGTAGTCGACCGGTTCTCAAAAATGATACATATCATGGCAACAACATCCGACATAACAGCAGAAGGAGTAGCAAGGATGTTCAGAGATAACGTTTGGAAACATCATGGACTACCTGAAAAGATCATATCTGATTGGGGACCACAATTCGCTTCCAAAATGATGAAGGAATTGAATCGACTGTTGGGCATCAAAACAGCATTATCAACGGCCTATCATCCCCAAACTGATGGTCAAACAGAATGAATCAATCAAGAGATTGAACAATATCTCAGAATATTCGTTGATCATAGGCAATTGGATTGGATGAATTGGTTACCAATGGCCGAATTTTGCTACAACAATAGAGTCAACGCTTCAACCAAATACTCTCTGTTCATGATCAACTCCAGACAAAATCCTCGCATGGGCTTTGAATTGGGCAAGACGTCCACTATCGATTCGGTAGAAAATTTTGTGGAAGGAATGAAGAGAACAAAAGATGATGCAGAGTCAGTGCTAAGGAAAGCGGCTGATGATATGAAGAAGTACTATGACGCTCACAGAGGAGCTACACCCATTTACGCAATAGGGGACAAAGTTTGGTTAGATTCAACAAATATTCAAACAGGAAGACCAACAAAGAAACTGGATCATAAATGACTTGGACCTTATCCAATCGAACAAATACTGTCAAACAATGCATACAAATTGACACTACCCAAGTCGATGAAAATCCACCCGGTATTCCATGTTGTGAAATTGTTACCTTATACACCAAATGAAATCCCAGAACGAATCATAAAAACTCCACCCTCTCCAATCATCAAAGACGGTATCGAACAATACAAAGTCGAAACAATATTGAATAGTAGGAAAAATAGGGGAAAGATTCAATATCTTATCAAATGGAAGAATTACCCAGAAGACAAAAATTCCTGGGAACCAGCTACAAACATTCTCAAAGACGTACCCAAGCTGGTCAAAGAATTCCATTTAAAACATCCCCTTGCCATACGTACTATTCAAAAATGCTCAATACCAGTCAAACGACTATCAGACTCAGCCAAATTGCCCACACGAGGATCAGAACATGCTGCTGGATTAGATCTCTACAGTGCTGAAGAAATCATTATTCCCTCACATAGTCAAAAATTGGTTGACACCCAAATCACCTTAGCTATACCAGATCATTGTTATGGCTGTATTGCACCTCACAGTGGTTTGGCTGTTAAGAATTCTATCCATATTGGTGCGGGTGTCATCGATTCAGATTATAGGGGAATTTTGAAAATACTTATCGTCAATCTCGGCACTGAAGATTTCAAAATCAATATTGGCGATCGTATTGCTCAACTGATTCTCGAACATATATCTATCGCTGATGTTCTTGAAGTTGAATCATTGGATGATACTATTCAGGGAGAGCAAGGATTCGGTTCCACAGGGATTGCATATGCTCGTCGAGTCATCTCGCCCTAAAAGAGGGGGTATTTGTCAGGACACATTTATTTTTCTTACTTACAAGTAAAGTGTAGTATTATTACTACAAGTGTGAGCTTAGCTCCACTTTACTTAGTAAG